>JAGDYQ010000007.1:12850294-13080038 GCA_021962125.1 Bulinus truncatus
TGTCAGACGTTTGAGACACGTACGTCTAAACCTCTGCAATAATGTCAGACGTTTGAGACACGTACGTCTAAACCACTGCAATAATGTCAGACGTTTGAGACACGTACGTCTAAACCACTGCAATAATGTCAGACGTTTGAGACATGTACGTCTAAACCACTGTAATAATGTCAGACGTTTGAGACATGTAGTCTAAACCACTGCAATAATGTCAGACATTTGAGACATGTACCTCTCTATTTATTTAAAAAAAACACAAAAAACATTTACAAGTCTAAATGCTCCTGTTAGAGGTAGCTCAACATTGTCATACAATAGTCTGAACAATATTTTTTTTATTTCTAATGTAGACGCGATGACTAAACGTTACATAAGTAGCACGCACACATACACACGCGTGCACACACACACACACGCACAGCATATTGGCAGAATGTGTGTTGTTGTTTCGATCAAAGAAAAAAATATTTCCAACAACATAATTAAATATCAAATTAAATCTTTCTCCGTCATTAGATATTCTTCTAGCTCCAGTGACGCTAGTACGCCGATAAACGTCATTTAGAGAGTAACCCCTGAAAATGTACGGTGATAAACGTCATGTAGAGAGGTACCCCTGACAACGTACGCTGATAAACGTTATTTGAGGTCACCCTGACATGTTACTCATTATTTTAATGAATGACCTAAAACACCGTGAGTACCCGTGCAAGCAGCAGTGAAACCAATGTTGAGCTGACAATTGAAGTGTTTAGTAGATAGACAATATTGAGCTGACAATTGAAGTGTTTAGTAGACAGACAATGTTGAGCTGACAATTGAAGTGTTTAGTAGACAGACAATGTTGAGCTGACAATTGAACTGTTTAGTAGACAGACAAATAGATGTCATTTGTGTTGTCACTTGTTTTCTCTCTCTCTTTTTTTTAATTTATCTTATAAGTAAGTATATGTCTATGTTTACCAGGTATAGGACCTCAGAGCAGCATGCGGCTCTCTCTATTGCAACTCACTTTGAATCACTCTCTCTATTGCAACTCACTTTGAATCATTTTGTTTTCTGTTTTGTTTATTAAATCTTGTTAAAATTATTAAGGCATGACTCTTTTTTGTATTGTATGTTACCACCCCTGGTATATTCCATAACATAATGACTATATAACTTAGTATATTCAATTGGATGTGGCTACCCGTGGTATATTCCATAACGCAATGACTAAATAACTTACTATATTCAATTTTGTATTAAATTCTGCTTTATGCTGAGATTTAAAAAAAAACAACATTTGTATATGTTTAAACTTCTAAAGCCTCTCGCCACACACATTGCCATCAGCTCTGTGTGATGCTATTATACTGATGTAGCTATCGCATAGACAAACAATGAGCTTTAGCAAAATATAAAACTCATCCTTATATGGTTGACTGCTGTCACAATAGAAAAAATTTCTATCAGTGCCATAGTACAATGGTGGGCATATGTGACTATTGGAGCCACATGCGGTGTTTTTATATATAGGCCTACATAAATAGAATGAACTGTATTGTGTATAAAGAAGCACTATACACATATGCAAATTACCAAATAAAAACTATAACTAAAAGCGCTCTTCATATTCACTGGATAGTAATATTCAATAAATCAATTTGATCGGTGTGTAATTGTAATGTGGTCAGTAATGTGGTCAGTAATGAGAGTAAACAGAATTATTGTGATCTACTCAACCTCAGACATGTTAATGTTGAATTTCTATGGCCTCTTCATTACTCTTCATCTCAAAGCCCTCTGTGAACTATTGAGGGTAATTTCTAAGCTATTGATTTCACGTAGAATAACCTATTGAAGATAGTCTATGCCATATTTTTCCCAACCTATTTTTGCTGTTCACCACCGAATCAATTCTGAAATTCTTTTTGATCTCGCAACCTCCCCCCCCACCCCATTAGTAACACACCTATTGGAGGCTACCAATGCGACTTATTACCTAGACTAACCCATTTTTGTAACAATTTTATTTGTCCCCCAACCCACACAAAAAAAGTTTTCCGGCCCCCCAATCCCCGAAAATCATATTGCTCCCCCCCCTCGCAACAATCATACTGTGTATGCATTATTAGTTGTCATCTTCAGTTTCAATCTTGTTTCATTCAGTTCAGTTCAATTATTCAGTTCATTCAGTTCAGTTCAATTATTCAGTTCAGTTCAATCACTCTGTTCATTTAGTTCAGTTCAATTATTTAGTTCATTCAGTTCAGTTCAATCACTCTGTTCATTCAGTTCAGTTCAATTATTCAGTTCATTCAGTTCAGTTCAATTATTCAGTTCATTCAGTTCAGTTCAATCACTCTGTTCATTCAGTTCTGTTCAATTACTCTGTTCATTCAGTCCAGTTCAATTACTCTGTTCAATCTACCCAACTCAAGGTGTGTGCTATGATTGTCGTGTTTGACTTGAACCTCACTTGTTTGAATTTCAGAATGACCCCTGTCTTAAAACTATTTGCTAAATTGTAAAATATACCGACTGGAATCCAAAATAATCTTACTAGTGGATTATAAAAACTTATAGATAGATAAATTACTTCAATTGATACAGCTATATCTCATTTCTTACTGTTTGATTTAGTTGCACATACTTAAAGAGTCCTTCAGATAGAACTTACTAATTGATTTAGTTACACATACTTAAAGAGCCCTTCATATAGAACTTACTGTTTAATTTAGTTACACAAGAGTCCTCCAGATTGAACTTACTGTTTGATTTTGTTACACATACTTAAACAGTCCTCCAGATAGAATTTACTGTTTGATTTAGTTAACACGTACATGTACTAGCATATTATCAAGGACATTTAGGTATTAAGTACGATTTTTTTTCCTTCATAAAGTTTTTAAAAAATGTACCTGAAAAAGATAGGCAAGATATTCATTGTAAGACCTGTACTGAGTCCACCATGAGCTCCGGCCTATATCAAATAGACCGGTCACAACTGTGAAGCTGTAATCTCCTGTTGGTTATAAATATAAGATGAAATATATGCAATGCTGATGACATATATGCACAAGATATAATACTCTGTCTTAATATATGTCTGCCATATAGTGTCGAAAGTATGCTCTTTGTGTTGTGCTATATTTATTCCACTATTATGGAGAGACCAAACACCTTTGGACAAAAGGAACCAGGCTAAAAGAAGCATGGTTCATACTATGCGCTGATACTTTGAAATGATGTTGCAATGAAATAGTTCTTTTTAGTAGAAATTGTTATTAAAAACACATTTTATCTTATTTTATGATAAGATGTATTTATCTATAACACCACAAAATTTTTTAACTTTATAATTCTTCATTATTTTTTTTTTTAGCTAACGGAAAGATTTGTTGATTTTTTACAATTTTTACAGAAAAAAGTCAACAAACTGAACGGAAGAATTTCAAAGCTATTTAATACTGGCTATCTGGTTCATTTTACCCAGAGACTAAGATCTTTTACCCGGGATTGTTGACTTTGGGCAAAAGTTATAATTTGAATAGATTGAACAATAAACACACACAAGAACTGTCATCGTTACAAATATGAAAATGAGTAGAATTGTCGTTAAGAGTTTAGATAACATATTGATACAATTTTTATCTTGATGTTTTAATAATAAACATTTTTATTAATAATCTCCCCCAAGTTGCCCCCTCCGCTCCTAAATTGGGTCTGCTGTAGCATTTTAAAGATCTTTCCTGAACTCTTTCATGATTAGTCATTTTACTAAAACTTAATCAGATCATTAACAAATCAATATAGTTTAATAATCAGGTCAGATCTTAATGTATTCCCGTTACGTTAACTGTGGTGTTGTTCATATGAACAGAGAAAACGAGAGAGCCAATCTCTTCTATGGATATTGAAACCTCTGGATCAATGATGTTCTGAAGAATGCCGCGTCATAGTAACATTGATCTCATGTCTACGTGTCTAACGAACTGATTAGATTTATTGGTTTTTAATTATTCAACCTGAACTTGATGGTAAAGATAAAAAAAGGATGCAAAGAATACAGCCTAATGATTCAATCGAATATGCATATACATATAAGTATGTATGTATAAAAACCGTAAAATATCAAGCAATCTATTTGTTCATGTAAAGATTTCTAACGAGACTAGAATGACAAGCAGAACATTGGTTATCAAAATGTGGCTTGCGAACACTACTCGTGGTTCGAGAATTCAGAACTCATTTGATTTATAACTAGCCTACGTAGTACTTAATCAATATTTGCGTGCATGTTTATCTTCTCTGATAATCGTATCGTAAAAAAAAACATTTGGCGCACTCAATTAAATTTATGCATTTTGACTGAACACGCAGATCATAAATTGATACTGTGTGACTTACACATAAAGTCAGTCACTGCCAATAGTTAGAGCCTAATTCTGTTTTAAATCAAAGAATGCACCAACGTCTGGCGTCGAAAGATCTTCTGTACTAAAGACAGCTATATTACAGCTTTTGTAAAGGATAGACAATTGCTTAAAAAAATATTGTTAGTTTTTGTTGTCAAAAGACGCATCCGCATTTACTTCTCAGTTCTAAGAAAACTGTTTCCTTCTTAAAACTATGAATCATGTGCATTTGAATTTCCTTCTGCCAAAGAAAAAACAAACAAACTATATTTAGTAAGCTCTTTGCTACAGAGTCAGGCCCGTAGCCAGGTCAAAGTAAGCAGGGAGGCACCAATACCCAGCAAGGGGGCACTTTTACTTTTTCTTTATTTTTTCCTCTTTTTCTTCTTTTTTAAGCGGGGGGGGGGGGCAAGGCCCCCCCCAGAGTACCCCTCCCCCTTGGCTACGGGGCTGTAGAGAGTGACAAATATAACCAAAAAAGATAAAAAAAAAACGAACGAAAAAAGAAATCGCAGATTTCGGTACAAAAAAAACAACAATACAACAACAACGGAAAATGGCTTCATCGTTTACAATCAACACTATAATAAACATGAATGTAAAAATATAGGCACATAACATACGTTTTTTTCAAATTAAAATAAATATATAAGCACTATGTTGAATTAAAGTTATATATATGAACATTTTCCTTTACCTTTGTGGACCCCTGCATTGGACTTAATCGAAGGAAGGTTCAATATTGCATTTACTTGACCACTTCCCCCCCCCACCCCTTATTTCAGCTTTCAATTTCGATCTTATGGTTCCATCTGATTGTACAGTAATATACGTCTTATGGTTCCATCTGATTGTACAGTAATATACGTCTTATGGTTCCATCTGATTGTACAGTAATATACGTCTTATGGTTCCATCTGATTGTACAGTAATATACGTCTTATGGTTCCATCTGATTGTACAGTAATATACGTCTTATGGTTCCATCTGATTGTACAGTAATATACGTCTTATGGTTCCATCTGATTGTACAGTAATATACGTTTAGTGAATGTACGGCGGCTCATAATATCTGGTTAATACTTTCATTTGTCTTTTAGTTATTTTATTCTGGAAATTATAGACTGGTGTGACTACTCTGGAAATTATAGTCTGGTGTGACTACTCTGGAAATTATAGTCTGGTGTGACTACTCTGGAAATTATAGTCTGGTGTGACTACTCTGGAAATTATAGTCTGGTGTGACTACTTAGATTATAGAAACTTTAAAATGACAGGTAACTAACCTTTCTCATCTTGGAAACCACTCCATGAATCAAGTAACTCTTCCAGCTTCCATTTATCCCAGTAACTATTCACCACAAGTCCACTGATCACAATAAACGCCAGAAGAAAACAAAACCTACAAGTTCCATTCCTGGACTTGGTGGTCATCCAATAAATTACACAGTTGACCATTTTACCTATCACCGGTCTCTACTTGCTGTATGTCGTTTGCGTGATCCCATTAGTTCCAGACTGACACATTTCTTCGATTGAATCGATCTGGGAAGGGAGTGGTGGTACTATCAAAGTTTTCTAATGAACACTCCCCACTGCGCTACTCAAGTTGATTTTTTTTAACGCAGTGGCTCCGGCACCAGCCAAAACCATTATATTAGGGTATAAGGAACATGACATATATAATTTTTTTTTTCAGAATTTTTTTTTCAGGATTAGGGTTAGGGGTAGGGGTAGGGATAGGGTTAGGGATAGGGATAGGGTTAGGGATAGGGTTAGAGATAGGGTTAGGGATATGGTTAGGATTAGGGTGTGGAGCAATATTATCTATGGCTGGTACCCGAAGTAAAAAAATACGGGTTCTGTCAGGGACAGAACCGTAGCCACTCCGTTTTTTTTAACCCCCAGTTAGATCGTCACTCCGATTAGAAAGATAATTTTTTTTAATCGGATTGTTACGGTTCGATGTTTGTAGAAGTATGCTTAAGCTTACTATACGTCCGAGATACACACAAAAAAAAAAGCAACAAATATTATTTTTAGAGCATTTTCGAAAAAAAATGCTCTATTGTCCCCGTTTTGTCTGTCTGTCTGTCTGTCATCACCCTAGATCTCAACAACCATAAGTCCTAGACCCATGATGTATATATCATTTTGTAGGTCTTGGCCTGCCAAGAAATGACTTTTTCCATTTCGCGATCTGACCTCTGAGGGCCGTAATAGGGGGCTTATAAAGTACCGTTTTTTACTATATAAGCTATATTAACAAAGGAGCGCCCTAGATCTTAGCAACTATAAGTCCTAAACCCATGATGTATATATCATTTTGTAGGTCTTGGCCTGCCAAGTGTACATCAAAAGTTCATTTCGCGATAGGACCTCTGAGGGCCGGGCTTCAGGGCTCCTAAGGGGCTTATATATTATATATATGGCCCATTTTACATCTTGTACGTTCAATAACCCATTCATTTGGTGCGAAATACTGCAGCACGTAGTTTCACCAAGATTTATTAAGAAACTCATCAAATGAAATAGTAAGCTTGTGTTCTGAGTTTTATTGAAAGTATCAGAGCTATGCAACAATTGACGGAGTTTTCGGACGATTAAATGACTACAATTTCGAATGTTTTCAATTATGAGTCCTATTTCAGTAACCACAAACCAGTTGTAGTTAGATTTAAGAGAAAATATTTTTTTTTCAAATATGAAGAAACGTCTTTATTATATTTTTTTTACAGATATATGCATTACAAAATTGAATTTATAAACATTTCCAAAATTTATAAATATTTACTGAAAGATAACAAACGTACTGATACATAACATGAAAATGCGCTAACATGTCCTGTGTCCAGAATGGAACAGGCTTAATTGCTTGTTTTAGATTAATACATATTTTAAAATATATTCTTAATAGGAAAAAAAAAAGATCTCGTCTTAGTATTTCTGTTAGGCAGAGGTGGAACTAGAATTGCGATTCAATGCACTGGGCCATTGCCAAATGAGGGGGCGGGGGGGGGACTACAGACCATATTGTAGAGTAGACAATTTCAAAATGCTTTTATTGAGGGTGCGGGACTTGGGGCAGTTGGCCCAGTAGCACCGCAAGTTCAATAAGCCTACTACAAAATATATACAGTGAATCGGAAAACGTCATCAATGCAAATAAAAAATTAACATAAATTGAATGATTGAAAAGTAATAGCTGTGGACCTGGACTATTAAAAGTTGTTGACTCCTCCCTCTGCTCCACCTCTGAGTGCAGCGACACTCTTTTACCAATTATTTTAAATTTATTCTGTCGTATAATAGGCCTAATACAAAGTCTTGATGTTTGCTGTTCACATATTAGATATATGATATCTAGTTAGTGTTGCTGTGTAGGCCTACATGGTAGTAGAGACAAATTTAGTACACAAAAGGACGCTTATATTTTTAGAAATTATAATTTATATAGGCTAAATATTTGTATGATATTTGAGTTTTTTTAAGTGCACTTTAATAAAAGCTAAAAAGTTTTTTTTTCTCTATATATTTTTTAAATTTTAGTACAGCACGTACACAATAATGAGGAGAACTATCAAACTTGACGTAATTTATAATGTCATGCTGTATACATCAGTGTGTGTACTTCTTCTTATTTAAGAAAATAGGTGGGAGAACGTGTAAGCAGGCCCGTAGCCATGTCAAAGTAAGCAGGGGGGCACCAATACCCAGCAAGGGGCTAGTTTTTCTCATTTTAGTTACTTTTTCTTTATTTTTCCTCTTTTTCTTTTTTAAGCGGGGGGGGGGGGCACTCCACACCAGTGCCCCCCCTTAGCTACGGGGCTGCGTGTAAACCACATTGCACTGCATTTCAATCAGTGTAAAACAAAATAAGAACATGCATTATTTTATCACATTCCACTAAAATATGTATTAATATATTACGTTCTAGTTAGTTCACAAAAATCTGGAAACACTACGCGACTTTCATGACCTCATGCAAGTCGACCTCTGCCAATTGTCATAATTACAAAATGCGGGTCATTGTTTATTATCGAAGAGAGTGTGTGTGACCAGGGTCACTTTATCAACTAGGCACAGTAGGTACTGTAGGAACAGTAGGCGCTATGCCTAGGGCCTACGGACTTTTCAAGGGCCTACGAAAGCCAGAACATAAAAGTGAAAACAAGTTCAGTAAAATTTAATAATGTTTGTATTAAAGTAACTATATATAACCGTGTGAGATGAGCAAGTCAAGCTGCAGTGCTGTAGATCTGTAAATTACAGTATGTTAACTTTTCGGTTCTTTGTCTTAGCAAAGTCACTTATGACGTCCTCTAATGTCATCAAATCCTTTTCAATTCAAAGTGATGCCAGGGAGGATAGTCGTGTTTGACCCGTCCTTGACCGAAGATACGATTTTATCAATCTGAGTTTAGAAAAGTAACGTTCGTTCCCCTTTAGCACTTGTTCCGAAAATTGAAAGATAGATCCAGAAAGCAATATTTACATTTGCAAAACTTGTCACCAACCTATTCTGTATTTGTGCTGTAAGCATTTCAGCCACAGTTTTCTTGTCAGCATGAGAACAAAAGAAATTCATTAGTAAATGCCTCGTCCAGATCTGATGGGCTTAGTCGAAAAGTTAACATACTGTAATTTACAGATCTACAGCACTCACTTGTTGACGTGCTCATCTCACACAGTTATGTGTAGTTAATTTAAAGTAACCATTATTACATTTTACTGACATTCTGAACTTGTTTTCACTTTATGTTCTGGCTTTCGTAGGCCCTGGAAAAGTCCGTAGATCCTCGGCACAGTGCCTACTGTGCCTAGTTGATAAAGCGGCCCTGGGTGTTGTAGTCAAACAGCTTCCACACATAACAAATTACTTTATCCGTTGAAGAATAGAGAAGCCAGTCTCGCGTGACAATTTCAGCAATTGTTAACGTTTAAGAAAAATATTTTTTGCGTGCATATCTGATTTTGTCACCAAATCGTCTACTCTTTAATGTAAAATCTGACTCCAAATATTGTGAAGGAAGATGTGCAGCATAATAACCAGGGCTGTTAACAATACTCTTAAATTGTATCGTCAATACCGATACCAATACTTCATGAAAATAGTATCGCCAATACCAATACAAATACTCAAGTAAAAATGTATTGCCAAAATTGATACCAATACAATACAGATACTTTTGAGAACAACAAACTATTTTTATTTAAAATATAATGAGTGCAAGTTTTTCAAGTTAAAAAAAAGTGAAAACAATAAAATACAATGTCAAAGCACAAATTTAATGCTAATCACTTTAGTACTTGACGGATGGCCAAGTGGTGTAGATAATCGACTGTCGACATCAGAGTCATGGGTTCAATCCTCGGTGAGAACAATGGGAATTTTCCCACAAGTTCACCCAGTTTTAAATAGGTACCCGACTTTAAGCTGGGGAAGTAAAGGCGGCTGGGCGTTGTGCTAACCACACAATCCCTTCATATGCCGAGGTCATAGAAACAGATGAATCCCCGATGGCCCGTCAGGGCTAATGGAACTTTACTATTTCATCACTTGGCAGCACGTAAGAAGGTCATCAAAAACGATCATTGCTTAGCCTAGAACGTAATGGCATAAAAATGCGCTCACCTAATGAAAACAGGCGCTCAACTCAGCACTAGCCGATCAACTCAGCAATATAGTTTCTTAATGCTTCGGTAGGTTGGGTAGGGTGCTAATGGCAGCATTTCTGATGAGTTATCTTCAAGATATCTGTCTACTTCAGCAGAACTTCACTCTTAAGCTGGTTCTGCCGCCGTGCAGTAAAACTGCACTGCTGACTGTATTGAAGCTGCAACCACCCTGTCGAGTAAGTGGAGTGGAAACTGCACTCAGTGTACTGCAAGCACCGCTTAAGTTTTGTTCAACTTCAGCCTTGTGATCTAAGTTGTCTTGGTGGGGAGGTGGGTGGTATTAATAGTGGTAGGGCTGATGGTTATCATTACAAGCAGTGATTGAATTTATGAAGATTACTTTTAAAACAATGTATTAAAATCGCTATTGTTTTTCTGCAATTAGCTAATAATGGCAATAGAAAAGTATTGGTATCGAGTATCGAAAATTTTTTCGTTTAAAATGTATTGGCGATACACAAATCAATACTTGATACAAAAAGGATCGGCAATACAGCAACCGATACTGAAAAAGTATCGTCGATACTGTATTGGCCGATACCGATACTTCGATACTAACAACCCTGATAATAACTTCTTAGATGTGCAGTTATCTCGCAATCAGCTGGATCACTTGAATAACTGTATTCAAGGCCCGACAAGGACTAGGTACTATTGGCACCGTACCTAGGGCCTACAAACAAAAGAAAAAAAGAAGCACACGATTATCGTTAAACAACGCATGTGAAGCGCGTGACGTAACACCGGAATTACTACGTCATCATTGCACAGAGTCTGCATAGAATAATTAACAATGCGGAAAGTTTATTTAGATTTCAAATCGCAAAGAAATGCGGGTGCATTCTAGAAAAATATTAAAAATGAAATCGGGGAGGGCCTACGACTTTGAAAGTGCCTAGGGCCTACGATGACCTTAAAACGGCCCTGTGTGTGACCAATGTGTTCACGAGTGAGATATTACATCCGTTTGTTTGACATAGACCATTGCTGCCGGTACATAGTCTGTCGATATTATCAATGAAAATGAATTAACGGATGAAATAATCTGAATAGAATCTATAAATATATCGACGTATATTTTGGTATAATCTTATATAATGTAATTTAAAAACGTGGACAGAGCCGCTGCAATACATCAATAAGAATAGGTGGTTGCAGTGGCGCAACCAGCAAAAAAATGCTGGGTGGGGGGGGGCCTCACATTATGAAAAAAGACAGTTTGACAGTCATTTTGTAACTTTATAACATTAATTAGCCTATGTAATGATGATTTGGCCTGGGGGGGGGTCTCAAGCCCCCCCCCCCGCCCCCTGGTTGCGCCACTGGGTGGTTGTAAGGGGCCGTATTGGGTTGACATTGTTGGTGGCCCCAGGCGGGACATTTAATTTAGACGTAGTCCAATATAATTTTAATAATTTGTTGATAATTATATATGAAAAAAATTCTTAGCTATCCTTATTTTTTAAGAGGTGTTTGTTTACTATTAAACAAAAAATGCTACAGGTGAGTTCAACATTCTGGCAGGTCCATTTCTCAAATAGTGATGTACGCAGCGGCGTAGCGTGGGTATCGGCCGCCCCGGGCGTAAGACGATTTAGCCGCCCTCTCATTTAGGTATTTCAATTTAATCTATACATTTTTGCCGCCCCCCCCCCCCCTAAAAAGTAATAAAAAGTGCCGCCCGGTGCGGACCGCACCCACCGCCCCCCCCCCCACCTAGGTACGCCACAAAAAAAGTCAATAGAGCGTCGGTCCCCGATCTTTTTTCTAGCAGCGGACCGGTCGACGTTTAATAAATTTCTCCGCGGACCGGGGATTGGGACCAGAGGCGTAGCGAGGGGCGGGCAAGGAGGGGCATCATGCCCCGGACGCAACTCACAAAGAGGCGCCAAATGGTATATTGTACATATAATATTATATGGTTTTCGAAGGGGGGGGCGCTAAAAAGGTATCGTGCCCCGGGTGCGAGTCAAGCTCGCTACGGCACTGTTGTGGACCACTGATTTAAAGGGTCAGGTGGATCCTAGATCAGGGGTCTGCAACCTAAGGCTCGCGAGCCGCATGCGGCTCTTGCGATGTAAAGTTGCGACTCTTTTGATATCAAATTGCGGCCTTCCAGTTCAATGCGCAAATAATAATAATTATATTATTTTATTTACCTAATCCTAATCAAACTCCATAATACTGAAACAACAATTTTAGTGGCTCTTTAAAAACTGAGAAAGTTGTAAATTATAACTTTTGGCTCTTCCGTCTCAAAAGGTTGCCGACCCCTGTCCTAAATGCCAATATTAAGAAGAGGACAAAGATTTTAAAGCGGTAGTCCTGTTTTGTTCAAGGCGAATTTTCTTTTCCCCTCTTTAAAACTCACTGTTGAATTTCGAGACCTATGACCAGGACTGGATTTACAGATAGACCGTGGCCTTGGTCCCCCGCGAAATAAGGGGCCCAAAAATGTTGAGTAGTATACAAAAATAAAAAAGGAAAAAAGAAATATTTTTGTATTTTTCAAAATGGAGCCTCAAATTTTTGTTGGCCCAAGGCCCTTAAAATTGTAAATCCGGCTTTGCATATGACAATGAGAATCACACATTCCTCAGAGTTCTCTCATTGTGCATATTGTGAAGATGAGCAGAAGTTTTCAACTTGAGTTCACCAGTCAGTGGATGTCTTCCAGTCAAATGTATTTCCAACACCCTCACCTCAGAATGCTTCTGACAAACTTTTAGTCATCTCTCTAATCATGTTACAAGCGGCTGCTCTTTTGAAAAATCTTAACACCTGATCGGCAGTGTTATTTCATAATTTGTTATAATCTGCTGCTATGTGACTGCATTTTAAGGATGGGTGTGATCTGATAATCCCTAGCTGGTGGAGATGACTAGCAGCCCAAGATTATCAGCCACCTTGATCAGTTATTAGGTTATTATTATTTTTTCATAAAATGAAAATATTTTCGAGTCAAATTTTATTCTGCTATGTAAGAGGCAATGAATTTTATTTTGTTTCATTGAATAGCTTCCATTTTTTTAAATTTATTTTTAACCTCAAAAGTAACAATTTTATTTCCGGATGTGCTAGAAAACGAAACAACAGTGTGCATTGAAATATTTACTAAGAAAAGTGAGATACTATTTATTTAAAAAATATATTAAAAAATTGTTTTTCCAACATGGACATTTGACATATTTATATGATTACATAAACAATCATTGAATAGCATAATACTGATAGGCCCTTTGCTTGAAAACTCGGTATAAACTATGCATACAGCTGCATAGGTATGCAAAACATTTTACATTGAATCGTTCGACAAATTTATATTGAAAATGTTTTTAGTTTTACATTAAATATTTAGGCATCATTTATTTAGCATTTGGATGTTGTAAATTTGTTTAATTACTGTTATACGGTTCAATTTTTTTGTTACCCTTAACGAAAATAGTCTCCCCAACACTCGTTAAATCGTCTGTCTTGATGGATGTGTATAATCGTATAATATATTTATATGAAACTTGCTACGGATACGAAAAAAAGTATCCCGTATTTTTTTTTCTTCGGGGTATGAAAAAAGATGTGCGTATTTTTTAGCGATGTGATGCTATACCCCGGAACAAAAAAAATAGGGAGTACTTTTTTTCGTACCCGTAGCTTAAGCGTATTTATATCGCAGTTATTACTCAAATAATAATTTTTTTTCCGCCGACCAGCAATAGATGTGCGCATGTGCGACTTTTTTTAGGGGTCCGTCTATAGATATTGCGCATGCACGACTAGACGGACTCCATATTATTTTTTTTCCATCCAGCTATAGATATTGCACCCAACCCTATTCCTAAACCTAAGCTTAAACCTAACCCTAGCCCCGAAAACAAAAAATATGCACTAATATGCAGTCCGAGTTTGTTTAGTCACACATGCGCACATCTATTGCTGGTCGGCGAAAAAAAAATTATTCCAGTTTGCTGGTCGAGTAACATTTGCATATTTCTATTCGGGATCCGTCTAAGACTGCAAAACAATTTCATTCAAATTACAAAAGTTAAAAAATAAAATGTGTACTTAAGCTGTATCTATCCCCCCCTCCCCCCCAAAAGAAAACCTTTAAACTTAATGTAAATCGCCTCAATAACACCCGACTTTACGAGTGAGTCGATTGTTTTATGAGACAATTTTGCAGGTGTTATGGTGGCGATTTTTGTTAATTTTAAGGGTTTCTGGGGGTAAAGATACTGCTTTAGCGAATATGTTTTAATTTTGTTTTTTTACTTTTGTTATTTGAATGAAATTGTTTAATCCGAATATGTTAGGCTTAGACGGACCCATAGATATTTTTGGACTGACCCGAAAACAAACATTGGCGATTGCCGCGCATGTGCACATCTATAGATGGAACCCGAAAAAAAAATATAGAGTCCGTTTAGTCGGAACCCTAGCCACTGCGTAATGATTAAATCATACATTTCAAACAATTGTCATAAAATAAAATAAAAAAAAACAATCATGAAGTTTATTTATAGCTAAGCTAAGTGCATATTTGCCATGGGTCCGAATAACAATTGGACTTTATTGGGACCCGGGTCCGAATAGCCACAGCCTTTTATTTAAGTGAAATTATTTCATAGAAAAAATTATTATTTTTTTATTGATACTATTATTAAAATTCATTATAATTCCTTTTTTTTCAGAAATACATTTGACTTTTAATGTCTCTAAAATCATGTTCGGAAATTTATTCAATGAAAATGCCCAGCAGTCGCATGACAATATCCAAAGCCATATAACAGCTATACCCTCTCCGCCCAGGCCTAGGCTAGCTTGTGGCTTAGCTGGTATTGATAATCTGGGAGCGACATGTTATCTCAATTCTTTACTTCAGACACTGTTTCTTACTCCTGAATTTAGAGGTAAAATATACACATATTGTATTTTTGAATGTAAATTACAAAAATTGAATTTATTACTTTTAAAAAATATGAAAGTTCTTGAAGTTATCATTTAGTTACTACATGTAATATTTTTTTTCATGTGCTCTAGACAGATTGTTCAGTTTGTCAGAGAATGATTTAGGATGTTTGAACAATAGAAATAACCCAAATTGTAAAGTAAGTAATTTTTTTTTTTCAATTGAATCAAATATTTTAGTTTATTACATACAATGTGAACTAGTAGAATTGATATTTTTTCCCTAATTTATTTGGATAAATATACCTATTCCTTAATCTACTGTGTAATTTATCTGTCTGATAAAGTGTTCAATTCTTTAAACTAATTGTGGATTTCCCAGATGAAATTATATTCCTAAGCCTGTTTTAAGTTTATGATGTGGAATTAGTGATGGTCGAGGTATAGAAAGGTAATGTCTATTCTGTTAAGTGGATTTTATGGGTTTTGTGTACCGGATCTCTACCGGATTGAGAGTAGACAAATGTAATGTCAGAATAGACTAAAAAATAATATAGAAATTAAATGCCTATTAGATGTAATTAATTTCCCTGTACACCACATGGGAAACCAGCAGAGCTGTTTTGTAGTAGTTTTTCGTGTTGAGCTCAATCCACTTCTATCATAATTTAAAGTTTAAAATATAATTGAAGAAAGTAAATATATGTGCACTTTGTTTAATGGGAAAATCCTATTACTTTTCTTAGTTAATGCTTAGTAATTACATTATCGATTCAAACTTCTCTAAATAAATTCTATGCCAACTTCATACAGTTGACAGTTTTTTACAACATTTCTTAAAAAATTGTAAATAATTTATGAACTGGCTTTATTTGTATTTACAAACAGTCCCATTTCTTTTAGGCAGTGAGAATTGTGATTTAAAATTACTATAAATAAGTTTATTTTTTCCTGAAGATCCTTTTTTTTTTACATTTTTTCTATGTTTATTTTAAATAGGTTCGTGTTATCCCACTACAGCTTCAGCGTCTGTTTACACAATTGTTGCTAAGTGACCAGCAGAGTGTTAGTTCTGCAGATCTTACTAACAGTTTTGGATGGACTAATCGTGAGGTAGTTTTAAACTTAATTCTCATAGTTCATAACTAACAACTTAATGGCACTTGAAAAAAAAATAAATCAGTAACTAGATATGCTACTGAATCAGTGTAAAAATAATTGAACATATTGAATTTTTTTAGGAATTTCAGCAACATGATGTACAAGAACTGAATAGAATTCTGTTCAGCGCCATCGAGGAATCTTTAGTGGGTACATCAGGACAAAGTTTCATAAATGAACTATATCATGGGACCATTGTTAATCAGGTACTCATGTTATTAGTAACTTCAATATACTCATGAACTATATCATGGGACCATTGTTAATCAGGTACTCATGTTAGTAGTAACTTAATATACTCGTGAACTATATCATGGGACCATTGTTAATCAGGTACTCATGTTAGTAGTAACTTAATACATGTATACTCATGTAAGTATTTGTGTGTTTGTACGTTGTACGTTTTATAAAAACTAATTTTATTATTCCTTTGACAGATAACTTGTACTAAATGCAGGAAGATAAGTGGACGAGAGGCTAGTATAACATATTTTTTTTTTGCCTTTTAATTTATATTCCTTTTTTAAAAAAAAACTTCGAATTATTAGGTACTTGTTGTATTAAACCTATATTATTAAGAAATACATTTTCTGGAAGTTTATTTGAGGCTTTAGATTAATAGTTATACATATAGAAAGATATGTTATAGTTGATGTAAGCAATAAATATATATTTTATCTAGGAAGATTTCTTAGACTTGACATTGGCTGTGGCAGGAATAGCTGGACTGGAGGCAGCTTTGAAGCAGTGTTATTGTGAGGTTGAAATGATGGATGGGAGAAATCAATACAAATGCGACACTTGCAAAATGTACACAGATGCCACCAAGGTACATATACATAACTAGAAAGGGCATCATGACTTTGGTTGTAACTTTGGGCAATATACATGTATAAGACTGTCCGCTTTTATTCTTTACAGAGATAATGAATATTTTTCAATGATATTGTTTGAGTAATGTCGAAAGTCATTATTTTCATCATCTAGGGTGCCAAGTTAAGAAATCTACCTCCTGTGTTGACGCTGTCTTTACTCAGATTCAGTTATGACTTGACCAAAATGACAAGATACAAAGTCAGTCACTAAAAATAGGAATTCTATCTGATAATACAGTAAAATTTTGGCTATATTTCCCCTCTTTATGTCATATAATGCTTGGTGATAATTACATTGGTTTGAAACTGAAGGCTGAACTAGATTAGGTCAGAATGAATTATTGAAATATTATTTTATTTTGTAATAATTGACATTTCCTAAATGTATATTACAGGAAAATGGAAGATTTACTTTTCCATTTGAGCTTGATATGGGTCCTTACTCAGAAAAAGTAAGTACAGTTTTACAGATACAAAAAAATAAAAAGAATTTTGTTCTAAATGTGATTTAAAAATTTGTTTTTTTTATTAATGGTTAATCATTTTTAATTTATTTTAAAAAAAAAAAGTATGTATAAATACACTACATGTATTTAGTTACAAAATTTAATTAAAAATTTTTCATTTTAATCAGGGTACTTTAAACGATCTGGACAGTCAGTATGAATTATTTTCCGTAGTGGTTCATAGAGGCAGTGCATTTGGTGGTCATTATTTCGCTTACATCAGGGATATAGATGATATTGGACATTGGACTCCCCCTGTGAGTAACTTCCCCTAGTTCCTTTTCAAAATATAAGAAAGAAACAAACAATATTAAACTTTGCTATTTGACATTCCAATCAACCAGGAGAATACCCCTGCCAGCCATAAAGTGGATCCAAATACAAAAGGTCTTGATGTTATAGAGTGCCAGTCTCCTGTTGATTTAATTGAGAATATACTCAGCAAGGTCTCCCATAGTTCTATGTCAGTAGACAAACTTTGTGCTGTAAGTATACATTTCAGTGGAAATCTGAAAAAAAAATTTAATTTTTTTAATATAATTCATGTACTGGTTGAACAGCGTGGTCAAAAGTAAAAAAAAATAGTAACTAAATGGATCAAAACAAAAAGTAATGAATAATTCAAATAGATGAATTGAAATCAGTAAGAATGCTATCAAAGAAGAAGAATACAATAAAATGAAAAATACAATCCTTCGAAGTTTGTAAGTGTTATAAAATGATTCAATAACAAATAAAATACAGTGAAATGTCGCTATAACAAAATTCACGGGGACTCGAAATTTGTAAATTTGTTCGTAATACTGAAAATTTATTGATTTATAAGAAACCTGTGCAATGTGCCCATTTCGGCTCTCTTACTCATATTGTCTCATTTATTAAATAACTAATTTTATTTTTTAACTGGATTCAATTTTATTATAATAAGAAAAGGTCAAATAATACAAACACACAGAAGTCACCTGAAAAAGTCTGTAATTTTTTTCTGAACACTACCAAGCATAAAAGATCGTTCTAAATATTCCCCAACAACCAGAATACAGTCTTCTGTCCATCAAGTCTTTACCCCAAACTATACGTCGCCATTATTTTAAACAATATTGTTAATAGCCATAGTCGCAAAATGCGACCCTAAGCATTAATCAAGCCCCTACCCAAAACAATGACATTGCTTTTTACTAAAACTGTCAAGTTACTTTTTAATCATTTTTTCAACTGCATTCTGGTTGATGTACGAAAGAACATTGCCTGTCTGGGTAGTTGGGAAATGCTACCCTTAATTACTTGCTTATAACCGCCATACACATCAAATCCGTTATGTCTTTCTCATACCTCCCAAAAAAGTGTCTTGCTTCTTTCTCATTACCGCACCCTCCCCCGCACACAAACATAACACTGGTTTATTGATTTTTTAATTAATCCTACGTACGTCACTACTTGTGACGTTCTCTACGTGCAGGTGGCTGACATCTTATCTCTCTCCACCCCCTCCCCTTTCTACCATTGCTAAAATGCTTCTCCTCTCACCCCTCCCCGTTCGTAACAGCCACCGCCGCTCCACTCCCCCCCCCCTCAGTTCGTTGTTACGTAATTGTGCCCGCCGTCGCTTGGCTGTCTCGTGACGTCTTAACTCTCTTCCTCTCCCCTTCCCGACCTTGCTAAAACTCTCATCTACCCCCCCCTCCGTTTGTTACGTAATTGTGACACGCCACTCACTCCCCCCCCCCCGCCGTCCCAAGACGATACTTGTCTCAGTACTGCACATGGTGGAATTTATGTTTACTATCCTCATCAGTAGAGGTTAAAGGTTACCATAACATCTTTCTCCTCTCACACTCCCCCCTCCCATTATTTAGTAAATGTGAATGTCGTTTGAGTTCAAGTTGACTTGAGTTTTAGAAATTTGCCGAATTCATTTTTTTTTTTGGTAAGGGGATAAAATTAAATATCTGCAAAACGGCTTTTTTTTTCGCAATACTGAAAACGCGAAATTCACTTCAACGACACTTTTTAACAGATGTTATATAAGCCAAGGGGAAGGGGCGAAAAAAAAATTCGCTGTACTGAATAATTCGTTACACTGACGTTCGTTATAACGACATTTCACTGTAATAGAATTGTACATTCTCCCGTGAAACCTTTTAAGTCATCAAATGATTTTGTGATAAAACTTTTTATTATTCCATTAAGCAACACTTCTTTCATCCAGTCTGTGGACTGTTAGACCTGATGATGGGTCTAGTTTTGGCATGGCAAATCCTATGACATCCTCCAGATTATTACTAAGTGGATTCATGTGATTTATTAAGATACTATTGTGAAATATTTTACAAAAAGAACAAATATTTTATTCAATCTTTTTTTTGTTTCTTAAAGTAAACATGACCTTTGAATGTATCTTATCACTTTTTTTTAGAGAGAAAGTGATGAATGATAATGATGACTCTAAGTGATGGTTAATAGCCACCAGGGTTGTTAACAATACTCTTAAATTGTATCGTCAATACCGATACCAATACTTCATGAAAATAGTATCGCCAATACCAATACAAATACTCAAGTAAAAATGTATTGCCAAAATTGATACCAATACAATACAGATACTTTTGAGAACAACAAACTATTTTTATTTAAAATATAATGAGTGCAAGTTTTTCAAGTTAAAAAAAAGTGAAAACAATAAAATACAATGTCAAAGCACAAATTTAATGCTAATCACTTTAGTACTTGACGGATGGCCAAGTGGTGTAGATAATCGACTGTCGACATCAGAGTCATGGGTTCAATCCTCGGTGAGAACAATGGGAATTTTCCCACAAGTTCACCCAGTTTTAAATAGGTACTCGACTTTAAGCTGGGGAAGTAAAGGCGGCTGGGCGTTGTGCTAACCACACAATCCCTTCATATGCCGAGGTCATAGAAACAGATGAATCCCCGATGGCCCGTCAGGGCTAATGGAACTTTACTATTTCATCACTTGGCAGCACGTAAGAAGGTCATCATTTCAAAACGATCATTGCTTAGCCTAGAACGTAATGGCATAAAAATGCGCTCACCTAATGAAAACAGGCGCTCAACTCAGCACTAGCCGATCAACTCAGCAATATAGTTTCTTAATGCTTCGGTAGGTTGGGTAGGGTGCTAATGGCAGCATTTCTGATGAGTTATCTTCAAGATATCTGTCTACTTCAGCAGAACTTCACTCTTAAGCTGGTTCTGCCGCCGTGCAGTAAAACTGCACTGCTGACTGTATTGAAGCTGCAACCACCCTGTCGAGTAAGTGGAGTGGAAACTGCACTCAGTGTACTGCAAGCACCGCTTAAGTTTTGTTCAACTTCAGCCTTGTGATCTAAGTTGTCTTGGTGGGGAGGTGGGTGGTATTAATAGTGGTAGGGCTGATGGTTATCATTACAAGCAGTGATTGAATTTATGAAGATTACTTTTAAAACAATGTATTAAAATCGCTATTGTTTTTCTGCAATTAGCTAATAATGGCAATAGAAAAGTATTGGTATCGAGTATCGAAAATTTTTTCGTTTAAAATGTATTGGCGATACACAAATCAATACTTGATACAAAAAGGATCGGCAATACAGCAACCGATACTGAAAAAGTATCGTCGATACTGTATTGGCCGATACCGATACTTCGATACTAACAACCCTGATAGCCACCTCAACAGCTAATTTTCAACCAGCTAGACAGAAATTATTAAAACCTCAACAGTAATGAAGATAGTGAAAAAATAATTGACTTGTCATTTTATCAATCATTTTACACTCTTTATCATGGAAGAGGTCGAATTTCAGTGCTCCATTTACAGTATTGAACGGAATCAAAATGGCGCTGATTTATTGAGATTTCAATTAATATTTTAAAAAGCTCCTACCTCTTTAAGCCAAAAGAATCATATATAATAATACTCATTTCCAGTGTGCGTTAAATCGAAAGTAAAGAATTAATACAATAGTATTCCAGTTTAAAATACAATCATGAAAAAAATCGGATCTGCCCGAAACTAAAAATAACCTAGCCTACCGATCAAGCATAAGGGGATATAACTATATGCAAAGGTTTTGCACGGTACAGCTAGTTTCAATATAATATTAATGCATTATGTTTTTTCACCCCCCCCTCCCCCCAAAGTTTATTTTTTTAAGGGTTTTCCATTAGCATTAATTGAGCATATGGTTATTGTACACAATAACTCAGTCACACACACAAAAGTCAAATTAGCCATTTTATATATATGATGAATAGTTTGATTGAAATTTTTTTTTGCCACTTTACAAGGAAATCACTAAAGTGACAGGAGTTGCTTGGAATAAACGCTTTAGAAAAAGTCATGGACCTATCAATAAAGTAGGTTAAATTACACCAGTGTTTAGTACTTATTCTTTTCAAGCTATTTTTATGAATTTTTTTCAAGGCTTTATTCTTTAGTTAATTTTAAATAAATCATTCTCAGTTTCTTAAATCTTGTGACTCCTTTGAATACAATCCTGATTCTAACTGGGTCAGTTTGGGAAAATCAGGTGTGAGGTCTGGTCAAGAATCATCTTCAGTTAGTGATGGCAACTGTAAATGTGTGACTGATACAATAATTCCAGTTTCAGATAACAAAAAAAGATCTCTCAAAAAGACTGAGTGAGTCGAACACTTTATAAACAAATATATTAAGTACCAACATTATTTTTAGTATTAATATATATATATTAAGTATAATTGGTTAATTTTTTTTATTAACAAATATACTGTATTAAGTATTTTTAGTGTATTTTTCTTAAGAAACGTTTCTCATAATTGTGGTTTTAAATAAATTTTTTTGTTTCATCTCAGAGATGAAAGTCCTGCAGCTGGTTACAGATGGTTTTGTTTTAATGACTCTTCAGTTTGCCCAGTGATTACCAAAGATATAGAGAAACAATTTTCAGGAAAAGAAAGTGCCTATATGTTGTTTTATAGGAAAAAGAGTTTGTACAGACCCAAAGAAGGTAAATATACATGCAGTTTATTTGTTGACTAAATTATTAGCATTGGAAAGAAATATTATGGTTTTTCTGTCAACAACAAAGTATTTATTTCATGTTCTCTTAAAAGAACTTAAAGTTTGTTTCAGATTTTTACAGTTAAAGAATTTGGATATACATCTATTTACATACATATAATCTTCTCTGAATTTTTTTGTAAAATTTAATCTTCTGCAGAAGATAAAAAACATTTAAAAAAAACTATCATTTTAATAAAATAGCCATATTATGATTTTTTATTTGACTTTGAGTAAATCACTTTACAAACAATTACTTGTAGCTACCTCTAGAGAAGAAAAGGCTAAAATAAGAATATTATTTTTTTTGATTTTTACAACCAGTCAGCTGCTTATACAATTTCTAGATTTTTACAACCAATCAGCTGCTTATACAATTTCTATTCTTATGTAGTCATTAATGGCTGGCTGTGTTGAGGGATGACCCCTAAGATCCTTACATTTTTAAATGTCCTTTCCATTAAGCAGTTGCAGTCACTTGAATACAAATGTACATATTTTTAAAGAAATATTTGTTCTTATGTTGAAATACCTTTTATAACTCAGCTCAAGGTCTGGCATCTTATAATATTCCTGACCAGTTGATTGAAGAAGTGAAAGAACTCAATGCATCTTTAGAAAAACAGAGGCAAGTTTGAAAAAAATTAAATGCTGTCTGCGTTTGGCATCACCATATGATTTTTTACATATTGAGCATAAATATTCCCTTTTAATGTCTCCTTAATGCTTGAAATTCTTGAGTTTCTTTTTATCAATGTTTTCTATTGAAAAACTTATTTAGGTCACTGCTTGTACATTGTGGAACTTCTATTTCAGGCAAGACTATGATATAGCTGTTAATAAAATTAATGTGAAAGTCTTTTTGTGCACATCGTTTATTTTCAATGATACACTGCAGTTGAAAGCAGGCTGTGGTTTAGAATCATCATTCAGTACAATAGAGATTGATAGGAGAATGGCATTTAAAGAATTAAAACTGCTCATTCAGAAGGTAGGGATGATACAATAAGAATACACCTTTCTTTGATAAATTTCATGTAAGTTTTATTGTTACATTTGATTACTTCCATAATGTACTTGTTACATGATGTTGTATAAAACAGATCAATGATTTACCATTCCTATAAATGACATACTAACTGAACTATATGAGAATTAATTGAACTATGCCTTCTAGATTTTTTCCCTATTCTTTTAGTATGATCATCTTTTTATTTTGATCTCCAGATTGTGGAGCAGTTTGATGTTAACCTGTTTACTGTATACAGAATGAAAGCAAAATGTGGAGGATTTCATCTGTATGAAGAATTGACAGGTACTTTTTATAGCATGTTTCATTTCATTGTTTCTGTCATGTAAAGCTCTATGTAAAGTCAGTCTTGTTTAATATTAAAAAAAAAAACATCATTTTTCTTCTCTTTAATAATTACTTGATGCATTTTTTTTGTTTCAGTCCAAAAATGCTGAATCATTCTTACATGATTTTTTTTTATTATAGATGATGACATGATTATTCAAGCTATGGGCATTAACTCAGACACTTACTTATTTATTAACTTTGGAGCTCAGGTGTGTGTTATAAAAGATTATGATCAGACCATTTAATTTGGGAAAAAAGTAATGTTAACTCTTATCATTTTTAGATGAACATTAAAAAAAATATATTTCACTAGAAATATTTGGATTTCCCATATCAATTGAAGCTACAAAATGTAACATGGATATTTATTTCATGTATCAGTTAAATGAAAGTTATAGTGGTGCCGTAGGGGAGCACTGTGAGCCAGTTCAGTTTCTTATCAAGACCCAAGAAGATGACACAGTAGCCTGTGTTACATTGGCTAAGAATAGAACATTGTCACAGTTGTATCAGCTGGTATCTAAAACTGTCCAGAAATCTGTCGGCGTTTTACAGGTCAGTACTAATTTAAATGTGTGTTGATAGAGCATGGTCTGAATGTATTCTGTTGTGTCCTATTGAAGTTAACATTTTATTACCTCTTCATTAAGCCCTTCACAAACCAGTGAACTTTTAATCTGTCATCAATGTAACTCTAATTTTTTTTAATCTGTCATCAATGTAACTCTAATTTTTTTAATCTGTCATCAATGTAACTCTAATTTTTTTAATCTGTCATCAATGTAACTCTAATTTTTTTAATCTGTCATCAATGTAACTCTAATTACTGAATTATTTTTAATTCAGAGGGCATATTAAAGTGTTTTATGAACAATACAATTAAAAATAGAGCTAAAGTGTTTTATGAACAATACAATTAAAAATAGAGCTAAAGTGTTTTATGAACAATACAATTAAAAATAGAGCTAAAGTGTTTTATGAACAATACAATTAAAAATAGAGCTAAAGTGTTTTATGAACAATACAATTAAAAATAGAGCTAAAGTGTTTTATGAACAATACAATTAAAAATAGAGCTAAAGTGTTTTATGAACAATACAATTAAAAATAGAGCTAAAGTGTTTTATGAACAATACAATTAAAAATAAAGCTAAAGTGTTTTATGAACAATACAATTAAAAATAAAGCTAAAGTGTTTTATGAACAATACAATTAAAAATAGAGCTTTTTAAGAACAAAGTAAAATGGGAATCTCAATATGAAACCAAATAACTTATCACTTATTACTTCTGGAGAAAGATTTAGACTTTTTTTTATATATACATGTATTAACATCAATTTTAGCTGTCTTGACTATTCAGATATTGTCTTTAAGTGTTCGTTTAAATTTATTTATTTTTGAAGTTCATATGCAAAAGTATAAAAGATCTGATTTATTTTAAAATTTAGTTTCAAGACTACCAAATAAACATTTTCTAGGAAATGCTTCACATCTGTAAAAAAAAAATCTCTTAGAATTTGATATTGTTGATATAAGAAATACAAAGGCTAAATTATTCTAAAAAGTAAAGTTTTAATTGAATAGGCCGCTACCTTTTTTTTTGTCTTGCTGTTAGTATCTGAAATCATAATAATCTTTTTTTCTTTTCAAGAGGCTGTTGTACTACATTGGCCATATGCAGTTTAGCCCAAATGCAAATTTCTAACAGGGATCTTTCTTATTATATTACAGTAGTTTTTTTTATGTCTGTTTAAATTTCATTATATATAAACTCTTTACTTTCAACCCACTTGGTATAATTTACTCTGCCCCCCTAGAGCTACGAATTATTGTGGTGCTTCCTTGCTAGGGCTGTCCAGGAGGGGCTAATCAGACTACAAACTTTGTTTTCCAAAGAATAAATGATATATGCCAGAAAAGTATGCTGTCTCTATAACTAGTTTTAGTGAGCACCTTGGGCAGACTCTGAATATGCTACCCCATTCCTGGGCAGACTCTGAATATGCTACCCCATTCCTGGGCAGACTCTGAATATGCTACCCCATTCCTGGGCAGACTCTGAATATGCTACCCCATTCCTGGGCAGACTCTGAATATGCTACCCCATTCCTGGGCAGACTCTGAATATGCTACCCCATTCCTGGGCAGACTCTGAATATGCTACCCCATTCCTGGGCAGACTCTGAATATGCTACCCCATTCCTGGGCAGACTCTGAATATGCTACCCCATTCCTGGGCAGACTCTGAATATGCTCCCATTCCTGGGCAGACTCTGAATATGCTACCCCATTCCTGGGCAGCAAAAAAATTCATCTCCTTTTAGACCATTGGGCCCTCTCAAGGTGTTTCCTACTTCCCCACATAAATCAAAGTCAGTTGTCAAATACATGTGTGGGTGCTGTAAATTCCATTCCATTCCATCTCATGAGCGAACGGGGAAGGTACCTCTTATTAAATGATCAGGCATGGTCAACTTGGTATCCAGAGTTGACCCCTACGCTGACCTAAAGCAATTAAACTCCGGAAGTGACAGAAGATGGAATGTGGGAGGAAGAGGGGGACAGGTATGTGCGTTTCACTGCGTCCCATGACACTGGCTGTTATTTATGGGGGGTGGGTGCCATACATTCTTTTAGGAGAAGAAGTGGTGGAGGTATAAAAAGGGGTGTGGAGTTAAAAGGGGATGTGGTGGGGGGAGTTGATGCTACACGGAAGATGTCTTAAATACAGTCTGTGACAAATAGTGTTTAACGATAACAAAAAAAATGATCTTTTTATTTTCTTGTTAGAAAATTGGCTCGAAAACTATTGAAACTGTCCCAAATACAATGGACACAACCATACAAGGTTCAGAATTAAAAGATGGGGATGTTTTACTTCTATTAGGATCAGACCACTCAGAAAGGTAATGTGTACTACAAACGTATAGGTTTAAATATCTTTACAGAAAGACTTTTCAATGGTATTCTTCTAATACATGTATATATCTTGGTATTTCCCAGTTTACAATTAGGAAAGAATGATGTTACAACTCCAAACAGCCCACAAGATTGTATTGTTGCTGAACCTGATTGGTCCATTACGCTACAAAATCGACTGTTTGAGGTAACAAAGTGATTTGTGAAATAAATAAATTATGTTAATCATTTACTCTGGAGCTGTTACCTGGGGTGCTGTGACTTAAATAATAATTAAAAAATATATATATATATTTTAAATATATAAATAATTTTTTAACTTTTAATACACATTGTTTTTTTCTGCATCAGTTACAAGCTTTTTTATCATATTGAAATTTACTTATGTCAAAGCAACTTAGCCTTGGCCCCCTAATTTCTCTTCATGTTTTACGCTGCCTGGCAAAGCAACCTTTATTTATATAGTAAAAACAGTGATGTCATAGACAGTTTAATACATAGAAAAAATCCTTTTTTAATCAGACATTTTTTATATTGAAAATCAATTTTTATGAAACAAATGTTACAAGTTTTAAATTTTTTTTCTTTCCACAGAGCTACAGTCACACCTGTAAAACAATAACATTTAAGTCTATGTCAACTTCTGTGAGTACTTTGATAACATTATATTTTGTAATACAAGTTTTTGTTTGTTGCAAAAGAAGCACAAGAACATCTTTAACTGGTTAAAGCAGTTTGCCTGTTTGTTTTATCCAGACTCTTAAAGACATAAAACTTCAAGCTCTGCATCTGTTGAACTTAGACAACGTCTCTGCAGAAACTGTTAGACTGAGAGAAGATCACAGGACACTGGGACTGCAGCCACCTTGTAAGTTCATTAAAGGGCAACAAAAAAAAATAATCAGGTTCCAACATCTTTGATGGTGGAGAAAAGTATTTAGATTTAAAACTCAGGAATATGTACATTTTGAAATATCTTTGAAAAGTTATATATGTACATAATTAAAGGCTGTTTACAATATATAACTTTGGTAAAGAAAGTGTGCTTTTAACATTTATAAAAATATTTTTTTTAACACTATGCTTCAACACTTTTCTAAAACTATACATATCTTTTGTACATGTAACTGACTATCAATGTAATAGTTTAATTTAAATATGATAAGACCATCATTTTGGATTTAAGAAAATAGAAGTTTTTAGAAAATAATTATGATTGTAATATATTTTTCTTTTTTCAGTAAGAGAAGGGCTGAGCATGGTTGATGCCGGTCTAAATAATGGTGTCTGTTTAGTTTTAGAAAGTGGGAGAAGCCCTCAAGATTGTGAGGCAAGTTGTTTCAAACATTTACATGTACTTGGATAATATATTTATGTGTATTTTTTTATTTTTCATTGAATTAAACTTACCACTGAAGAAATAAGGATCCAACTTTATTCACTTTTTTAACAAGTGGATTAAAAATGTAAAAAATTTGTATACATGTATTTTTTTAACTTTTGAAGAAATGTAGCTTCATTAGCTTTTATTGAAGAAAGCTGAAATATATGATAAATAAATACCGTATATACTCGCATATAAGTAGAGTTTAGAACTATAAAATACAATACTGAAATCAGGGGGTAGGCTTATATGCGCTTTAAAAAAAATGCACACAAGGACAGATACTAATGTCAATTTTCCAGCTACACATTTTCATCACTATTTGACTCTCTTTGGTTGTGTGTACAGGATACTAATATATATATGCAGAGGTGTCAGTTCAAAGAATATAATGAATGCATAGCTGATAATTATACTGAGTTTGAATATTACCATGGAGAATTCATTTTCGAAGTCAAAAATGGCATAAAATTAAGAAAAATACTTAACAAACAGAAACTGTTTCCTATGTCTCTGGTTTTCTAACTAAAGCTATAATAACAATGAAGTGTAATCAAACATAGATATTTATAATCTAATAATACAAGAATTTTCTCTAGAAGTGTACGCAAATGCAAGCGAGAGCTAGCGGCGAAGCCAGCGTCAGTACACGGTTTCTGTACACTGTCTGATTTCTTAGAAAAAACACGCTCAAATGTACATAACATTATCTACTGATCACCTTGGTGTCACTGCTGGCCTCCAGCCTTGGTTACGGATTGCCACTGGTGTGCAAACAGTATGGAGTAAAATTAGACAATTGTATGGTCAGCTTTTATATACGCGTTTTTGTAAAAACTGGCCATTATAAAGCAGTTTTAGGGATTCAGCTTATATGCAATATAGACTTGTATGTGAGTATATACGTTAGTTATAAGGAACCATTGAATCTCAGTTTTAAACAATTTCTATTCAAAGTTTTTTTTTAATTATAAATTAAAAATTTTTTTAAACATTTCAGATGACTGTCAATGTAGGTAAAGTTATCCATGGTAAACTGTTGAGTAAGAAAGAGTTTCTAGTAGACAGACAGCTGACTGTTTTGGGAATGCTACAGGCAGCTTGTAAATTAATGGAATGCGGCAGTGAGTGTTCAGAGACTGTTTGCAATGTTTAATTATCATATTAATTTATTGGCTGTAATGAATAAATATGAACATTCTTGCTCTATTTTTTACTGTCATTTGTCATTTGTACTATTAATACATACAATCCTTTGCTCAGTGTTTCTCAAAGTGCAGTTTGTGAACAAATTTCATTTGGATCTCAGCCAAATTTAAATCTATAATTTAAGGATCAAGAATCAATCTATGCATAATTACTACTCTGTTTCTCTATATTCTGCTGAACTAAAAAATCTGCAATGTAGAATTGGTAATCTATATAAACAATTAATTGGGCTGCTATTTTCTTTCTTTTATCAAAGTTTATCTTTGCTGATCGGTCGCGTAAACAAAACAACTTTTAATGGTGGGTCACAAAATCAAAACTATTGTCTTAAATTAAGTACACGCTTGGATTAGTTAATACATTTTTTTAGATTCATTAGTTAGTTTTGTGTGCAACCTGTTCTCCTTATTGCTATTTGTAAAGGTAGTCAGTGGTACCTGAGTAAAACTGATATCTATGGTGACTCTGTGGAGCCACTAGATGACCCAACCATGACCTTGATGGATGCCCTTATTAATGATGGAGATACTTTGATATTACAGCAGGGTACTCTACTCAAAAAGGTTTACAATTTTCATAGTCTGTATAATGCATAACGCATTATGTTAGATTTAGGGAAAAACTGTATTTGATTAAATATGCCCTGTGATATATTTTCTTACCTGTGATTCCTACCTAGCAATCAAACTCAATTTTTTTGTAATTCCTAATGTTAATGTGCCACAAAATATTTTCATAGGACCAGATTTCTCTAATTCTGTGGTTAGCTCCCACTGTACCAGTCCAGGTGCAGAATGAAGGTATCAGTGGATCTGGAGGTTTAATGCACAGAAGAGAACAAGAGGACAAAGTCATGTGTGAGTTGTTTCATGTCATGTGTTAGTTGTTTCATGTCATGTGTGAGTTGTTTCATGTCATTTGTCAGCTGTATTTGTAGGAAATAAAAATAATTTATTACATTTAGAAGTTGTGATCAAATATATCCTACAGACAAGTCTTGAAATGTGCTCAATGTTTCAATGCAGATACAAATTTATGTGGTTTGTGTTTCATATAAAAAAAATGGGCGAACACTTCAACATTGGCATTTTTAGTGAAGCATAATTGGAGTGTTTGTTAACAGTTTCCTCCAGAAACAAAAAAAAAAATTCACTGGTCATGGTCTGTAATAATTAAATAAACTTTCCACGGTTAATGGAAATTTGTAGAGTATATAAAAAATAAATGGCCTCACATGATGATCACTTTAAACATTCACAAATCAGATAATAGGTTAGTTTTAATAAAACCTTTATAATATAAATACTGTATAATCTTTTTTTTTATAGAAACCAACTTAATTTTGAATTCTTACATCTTGCTGGGTGTGCATTTTTTAAATATAAGGATAAAGATTTATGAAGGCCTTTTTTTTTTTGATAATTTACGTAACATGAAGAAATTACTTTGAAGTTTTATTTTTTTATATCTGCCAACTTAATCATCATCATTTAGTTGTGCTCTCATTTTAACTGACTTTCTTTAAGTTATTTTCTGCCATTATTTTTGCTGTGCTGCATTTCTGTGGAGCATATTCCCCCTTTATAAATTGAGATCTGAATACATGTATAAATACATATATATGTGGATTTGCGTTGTTTTAAAGATTTATGTATTTAATTAATTATTATCCAAATACACAACTGAATGATTTAGTTTTAATGGTATGCCTCCCCCAACATGACCTAAATATTCCTGTTTTTAGTGGAGCTTGCTGCCAAGTTGTCTTTGAATGATGACAAGGATGTTAATGCACTGACAGACTGGTCACATCCAAACATGGATCTGTTGATTGAATCAGTTAGTATAATTGATTTACTGTTAATTTTTGTCATGTGTTTTTGTGTTTTTTTCTAAGATTAAATTTAACTTAAATTGGTTGTCATGTTTTAGGAAATTGGAAATCAACTACCACTAGCTTCTCAAGGTTAATCGATTTGAAATTTCAAACACTGAAAATTCTCAATGACACTGCACTATTTAAAATGTTTGAGTCAATTAAAATATAATCTTGTAAACAACATAGATAATTATTTTTTTAAATTTTTACATTAGGGGTAAAATGCAGATTTTGACTTGTTTTAGATAACAATTAACTAATTATTATTTCTTTCTTACTGTGCAGCTGGTCATATCTAAGAACATGAGTGTTGATGAGTTAAAACAAGCTCTGATGGACTTTGAAGGATTTAAATCTATGAGAATCCCAACTGGATATTTCATGAGACTGAGGCTGTTGGATAGCACCAGACCCCGTGCAGTGCTGAGATCTAATTCCCAAGTGTTGAAGTAGGCACCTTGTTCACTCTCTTACTTGATATACTTCAATCAATATTAACAGACACTTGTAGCTTTTGTAGAGCCTTCCCCCCCCCCCTTTTTCACCCTACAGCCATCCTCATCACATGATGAGTCAACTTGCAAAAAAGCGAGAAAAATTATTGTAAAAAAATGAATTTTTTAACACAAAATTATGCATGTAATCAGTTTTCCATTACTCTTCTAGCCTAACAGTAAATATCATGAAGAAAGCTGGGAAGGTTCTAGCATTAGATGGGAGAAATAACTTGATTTTTAGTTTATCGACATGTCCCTTTTACTATAGGACTCTTCAAATATCTTTATCTATTTACTTAAACCTGAAATTTTTATGTGCTAGTTGATTTATCATGAATATTTTTCAAACTACATTATAAATGAATAACATCAAAATTTTTTTTTCAGTTTTATAATTTATAAAATGCAAAAAGATTGTTTTAGCAGCTTTCAACTGTATTTTGTAAGAATTTTTTTTTTTTAATTATTTCTTAGGCATGTTGGTCCCAGGGAGACAATACCATTAGCTGTTCAAATTCTCAACTATGAAGAAAATCTAGGGTAATTGTATTGGATTAAATATTGTCTTGTATCTGTACAAGTATTTAGAGATTGATTGTTGGCTACAATCTATATGTTTGTACATATCATTTACAGAGTACATGAAGTGCTGTTGATGATTGCACAGAAAATAGGCAGCACCAGGATCTACCTGCCGCCCCGTGAGTTCATCTGGAACACTTCTGGCGGCATGGGAGCTGGAGACCTGAAGAAAGCCATCGCCACGCATCTGTCACTGCCATTACATGATGTGGCCATAGCGAAGTATAGCCCAGAAAATTTCACTTGGGTAGTTTTGCGGGACCAGCCTCAGGTTACCTTTTTTTTCTGTTACTTTTAGTACCAGCAGCATAAAGCTGGATACTGAATTATCTATTGCCTTTGATTTTCCAATACAGGTACTTTAAACATTTTTGAATGTTTCTTTTATTTGTTTATGTATTTTACGTTTTATAGAAGACAAATAAAAACAAAGGCAAAAAGAAAAGTTCGGGCCACAAGACAAATGTCAGACAAGCTCCTTATTATGTACAAGATGGAGACTTGATTGGTGTTAAGGTTAGTTAACTACTCATTATCATTAACTCATTTGCCACTAATACCCTAACTGGAAGTCTATTGAAAGGGAGATAGCTCCACAAGTGTTATACATTTCATTGTTTTTTTAAAAATAGCATTTTAATTCCAAATCATTATCAAACAATTGCTTAAATATTATTAAAAAAAAGAAATGGAAAAGCTTTTAGGAAGTATCTGGTTTTACCAACTTGTGTTCTAACATTTTAGAAAAAAAAAAAAAATACATGTACCTGTGTACAATTTTTTCAATGATTCTGTACTGAAATTTGATTGATTCTACAAAAAATAATAATCTTCATGCAAGTTCAAACTCATATCTAAAAAAAAAATAAAAAACCACACCACATAAAAAAACCAATTTTTAATTAAAAAATATATTTAATGTATTGATTTCTATTAGCTAACATTTATGAGTTTTGCTCATATCTTTTTTTTTTTTTTTTAAAAATTTAAAAATATCAATAATTATAAAAACACCCTCTAAAGCCCCAATAACATTCCTCAACCTTTCAAGAAAATATTCTTTATGGTGTCAGCCCATCAATGACATTTTTACTTTCTTAAGTCCATTAATCATAATTTCCAATTTATAAATCAACGTCTTAATCATTTTTATCATCAGAATATTCTTTATTTATTTGGGACACTTAAATTAATTAAGACATAAAGAGATTTATAAGCAATTACGAGATAAAAAAGTGAAGAAAAAAAATGATCTAATACAACCAGAAAAATCAAACAACTTCAACATGCCATGGTAAACAAACTTTTACAGAAAGAAACCTTGGGGTTTTTCTTAAATTTAAAATCTAAAAAAAATCTAATTTAAAATAGCCATAGAGATATCTGTAGTTTTACTGTAAATACCTAAAAATATAACAAAAGCTGCAAGTGGTTGATTTTCAGAGCGCATTTTAGTGCTTTATTTGCCAAACCAGCAAAGATGTTTTGAATCCCCAGTAGCGAATGAGTGAAGTCCCTAACAAACTTTGTTAATGGGAGGACATCATAAATTTAAAATCTGCTGTCTCTCCACTCTTCTATACCCTGACGTTGCTTGTAAAGTTGTAGTTTTCATTGTTATAATTAAAACATGTGTTATAAAGATTCAAATATAAAAAGTATTTTTTCTTTTATTATGTCTGTTTTTGAGAATAGTGTGTGTGAAGTCCCCGCTAGGATGAGATGAAATCTCTTAGATCCTATTAACCTTTAATGGGATGGTTTTTGCCCTTCTTTCATCCCCGCAAAAGCCAATAGTGCAATGGCCTTTGAGGCACCACTTGAGATATAGTGGGGGGATTTTTAACCATGACCTGAAATATCCATTGGTCCACACTGGAGATCGAACCAAGACCCTCAGGTCAACAGTCAAACGCTTTACCACACGATCATCCTTCCCCTCATGAGAATGGTAGTGCATGCTGAGTTTTTTATGTTGTACGTTTAATTATTCCCATGGTCTTTTTCCATGACAACAGTAGTAAAACCTCAGGTTTTTTAAGCAAAAGAATATCACTGAAAAAATTATCGATTTGCTTAAAAAGTATTAAAAAGCCTTATATATAATTTAAAACTCATAAGTCTGCGCCTCAATTTTTTTTTTTTTACAATTGCATCTTTGAAATTCTATTAATGTAACACACAAATATATAATTTGTATTAATTATGAATAAAAAGATTTAATAAAAAATGATGAATTCTGTAACAGTTTGCCAATTTCAATAAAAAACCAAATTAGAAAATGGAATTCCTTCTGTTTAGTGGGTCGTAAATGTGGTTTTTCTTTTCCTTTGTTCACTCCTAATAGTAACTGATCTATGAAAAAAGCAATAAGCAGACACCATTTACACCATTCATCACATTTAGTACTATTAATGTAATTAAACTAATCATCTTTTCTATGTAGCAGATCGTACTGTAACTATAAAACTGGGTAAAAAAAACATGAATCCTTTTCCTTGAATAAATCATAGTATTATTACACAATAGAGATAGTGAACAGTGCACAAAATATCTGAGTATAAAAAGTTAAAAAGTATAAAAATGTGCACCTAATTTAGTTCAGTAAAGTGTTTTTGTGTTATAGCCTCAACATACATACATTCATACATTGACCTTTATATATAGAGAGATACATGTACATACATGTATATCAATTATCTATTTATAATATATTAATATTATTCATTACTGTATTATAAATAGCTGCTGTCATTAGATAAAGGTATATTGGATGCTGATGACTTTGCCACGCAAGAAGATCTCAACCATCAACAGCGACTTCAATTGATTGCTGAGGAAAAGAAAAGATTGTGAGAAAATTTTTTTTTATAAATAATGGATTTATTTGCCAGTTTTAATTACTGAAACATTAATTGTATTCTCTTATACTTGTGTCATTAAGAAGAATGTAATAATCTTCTAGTTTTAACAAAATCTTAAAGACTTGAAAACTGATTTTTAAATTTGTGACTGAAACTGTTTCTATTTTTTTTTTTACTTCAGAAGGGAGGAAAAAAAGTTGGACTCAGTGGATTGTTTTGCCACACCTCTAAGGCAAGAAGTTCCCTTAACCATTAAAGTTGACAAATTTTCTTGAGAACTATTTCTTTAGTTTTTTTTAAATAAAAACTTGTTAAAGGTTTGGTCATTTTAAAAATCGCCAACTGTTTACTCAGGGTGTCTTCATGTCAGTTTAGCCAAATTGTTACTTACGTTTTATTTTATACATGAATTCGTTGGATGCTTATGAGGAGCATGTAATGTTTATATTGTACAATGTGTCCTTGTAAATGTTGTGTTCTATATTCATCATGTCAGATGGTGCTACTTGTGTTATGATTACTTTGTGTTAATGAGTGAACCTTGAAAGGGTTGTGTGCTGTATTTGAGTACATGGTAATTGGGATTTGTTTTTGTGTACATGTCACTTAATTTAAATGTTATTCTGTGGCAAGCTATTTATAGCTAAACTTGTTAATCTGTAAACAGTATGCCACTACAGCAAAAGCTCTTCACTATTTCTTCTACACTGTTTGATGTTTGTCCATATAGTTTCATGTTCTGAGCTGGTTTAAAATTAATCCCAGTTTGAGTTGTACACGATAATGTTGTGATTGTGATGTTATTGTAAGGGCACCATGTTGTGATGTTTCCCAGACACATAAAATTTATTATTTTTATGGATTCTGATATACAAATAAAATCAACGCATAATTTCTATGCTCCTTTTACCTTTAACAAAGGTTTATTTCAGCATAATTTGAACTTTTTTTAAAATCTATATTAATAAGCTTACATAGTCCTAGCTGCAGAAATCAACATTGCCTTAGCATTTGAGGTGGATTTTTTTTTTGGGTTGTGATTTAATGTTTTCTTATTTTTCAAAAAAATTTGTTATGCTTGTCACTAACAATTTTTTTTTCAAGATTGTTTATAAATGTGCCATACTTTTTTTTTAAGAACTGAATAAATAACAATACATTGTATAATCTTTTTCAGAAAACAGGTAAAAATAAAATCATTTGTTTCAAAAAAAAATTCTAATCAACGTTTTTTGAAACAATGATCATTTATTTAATGTTCTATTTATTAAAATGAGGATCTCACAAAATTATTTTACAGAAAATAATATTTCAATGTAGTCAGTTTGGCAGAAGGCAGGTGGCAGATATTAAAATGTTCATCTGTCACCTGTAACTCAGCCCAAGCCCGCCAAGATCACAAAATAAATCTCTTTTTGGACTTCATTGAAAAAACTGCAATATACAAAATGAAATTAATTGAATGCAACAGAATATGCAATGGGTACACTGGTGAGGTCATGAAAAATAGTAAATAAAATATGCAACTTTCATCTGTTGTTTCTCTTTACAGTGGGGGGGGGGGGTGTCATGAATGTAAAAGTTTGACTACCCACGGATCAGGCTATAAGAGAGAAGACAACAGCCTCTCTTTACTTTGTAAAAAAAAATGATGTGCTTGATCAATTTATCATGTTTTTTTTTTTTTGTAATTTGCTTTTGTTTTATCAAGTGATATTTTTTTTTCAAGTCTTTGATAAATAAAATCAGAAAATGAAATATATGTCAATTTTTCCAACTGATGTTGAGTTTTACACAAATGTCATTCTGAATGTATCTAAACATTCTGCCTGAGACTATGTTAGCGTGAAATCTAGCAGATTTTATGTTTTAGCCTTAAATGGTAAATTATGGGCATTAATAGTCGATTATAATAATAACTTCAGCTGATGTTTGTACTACTTCTATAAGTAAAAAAAAGTTCCCTTAGCTCATCTGTTTTCTATAACCTCGGCATATGAAGGGATTGTGTGGTTAGCTTAACGCCCAGTCGCCTGAACTTCCCCGAGGATCGAACCCATGACTCTCAGGTCGACAGTCGAGTGTCTACACCAGTCGGCCATCCTTCCCACCACTTCTATTATTCTCTGACGGTAAATTTTTATGCCCCCCCCCCACACGATTGTTTTCTGTGGTTAACAAAATCAAATTATTGCATCATAGATTTGGACCTTCCCGAATGCCGGCGACTAATATATTCAGGCTGCCGTCAGCTGTTGGACATAAGTTGTATTATCTTTCCTTTGACTTGCAGGTCAACTTCGGCCCCCGGCAAGCTGGGAATGTTAAAGGCACCCAATGAAATTCTTCTTTTGTTTTATTATTGATCGGATACAGAATAAAGAAACTTTTACAACAAAGACATTCGTAAATGTACAACTGAACGACTTTTACTGCTCTCTCTTATAGGCGTCGGAGAGTGGTTAAAATTTACGAGGAGTTAAAAGTTAACGATACACTTCAGAACTGTCACGAGGAGTTAAAAGTTAACGATACACTTCAGAACTGTCACCTTCGATGAGTCTCAAACAATTTATATTTTTTTTTTTAGGGATACGGATTTTACTTGGCGTTTCGGTTCAAAATAAGAATGTCTAATATTGTTTTCTAACATTTTGATAAAGTTGTGAACTAGAGAAAGTAAACTAATCGGGTATTGTGAATTGGACAATTATTATTGTCCTAAAAATGACAATAAAATAGTTTTAAAAACAGTGGCGGATTTTTTGGAGTGGCACATAGGGATTTCGGGCCATGCATAGCCCATCCTTCCAAAACTCAGACACGCTGCTATGACCAACTCAACGTGAATGACGGTACATGGTTATAACAGATTATGTCGATACTCTGTGGAGGTTTAGTCACTTTACAATCCGATAAATAAGTGTATTAAAATATAGACCTAACAAGCTACTACACACCGTTTAGTGCAGTGGTTGCCAACCTTTTTGGGGCCGCGTGACCAAATTTCAACCAAAAAAAAACCCAGTTATTTATAGCAAAGTAATATTTTAGACGCGTGCAGACTGATGAGGCTCTGCGTTCCGACTGTGTCACGCGTGCCATAGGTTCGCCACCACTGGTATAATGTTATTAAAATTATGTGAATAAAATATAGTTTCAGGCGTTTGAAATATGCCAATGTTTTATTAAGTAGTACTTGGAAAATAAAGGGCTATAATTTCCACGTGGTTAAAAGCTGAAATATGTAAACTCAGTGCTTTTTTTTTTGTGCCGGTACGCACCGGTACGGCGTACCGGCACCTTTTTAATGTGGAGGAAAAAATTATTACTTTTCTTGTATTTTAACGTTATATTCATTTTATTTATTATTAATTTGATAAAATTGAATTATTTTAAAATTGCGCGCAATAAGAATTAAAAATATAAAATGCGAAACTGCGAACTGGTAGTTAAAAGTTAAGCAATCCATCACTGAGTACCGGCACCTATTTTTTTTTTTCAAAAAAAAAAAAGCACTGTGTAAACTGTAAACATAACCATAGATTTATAATGTGTCTAGATGTAATCAATACGACCGACATTAATTTTGATAATTAATTCAACTTTCTTTAGAGCCTCTACTTCTGGCTATATTTTAGATTCACTGTCCAACTAACTTATCGTAACTGGGAATGGGATGAATATTTCCATAATTCACGACTATTGATATGATGGTGTCACGTTTTGGCCGCGAGTCGGTGTGAAACCTGGCACATGGCGCAGATAAGCCAGTTCACGACATCCGTTGATTGTCGAGTTCACTAGCCAAAAAAAAAATGCATTTAAAGAAATGTTAGCTTAATGAAAGGTATCTATATATTTGTTCAATGAAGACACTCGATATTATCCCACATTATTTACATCTGTTCATTTCAGTTGTTCACAATGACGTTACGTTTAAAAAAAAAGGGGGGGGGAGGAGGCGGCGGCTGGGGGGGGGGAGGGAGACATTTGGCACGAGGAAAAAAAATGTAGGTCAATATGTGTATAAGGATATTAGAGATATAATGTGTGTAGGCTATATAAGGATATTAGAGATATAATGCCACTGTTAAAAAATAAACTGTTAAAATCATTTTAAGATGATGTCTAGGTGCCAATTAATTAACACATTACATAAAATAATTGAAATCGTCAAATAATGAAAATAATAAATGTGTCATTTAATACATTTATTTTAAAACATGATAGTAGTAGTTGTAAGATAATATTCAATATGCAGCATGCGTAACTAGTGGCTACAATTTCACTCATTGCTGATGGCGTACCACCCCAGGGAGAACGCACCTCTATCCATTCACCCACCCACCCTTTCCATCCATCCATCCATCTAAAGACAGTATGTCTGTCCGTCTCTACTATCTATTTAGATATTTGTGTTACGATAAGTGAATTAAATGGCCTAATGGTGATGTTTTATGATATTGTTTGTAAAATAAAAAAAATTTGAATAAAACTACAAGAATGTGAAAGTTATATTAATTAAAAATGAATAAGAGCTAGAAAACACGCATACATAACACGATAAAGAAACTGTAAACTGCCTTGTGAAATACCACTTTTTTTACCCATAGAACTTTCATTTATTGTTCGCTAGATGCCTAGAACAAGAGACTGGTCAGTTGAACCAAAAATGATTTCAAAGTTCGAAAATCCTCCCTTCAAATTCTCACTGATCCGCTAAACAATGGCCGCTCACTTTGCACTGGATTTGTTCGCAGATCTCAATAACATGTCATTGAATAATTTTTACACAAAGGAGCCAACAGGAAATTGTATGTATGGGAGGGGGGTAGATGGAAGGCTCAGGGGGCGAGTGGAGATTTTTAAAGTTAATGTATTTAAAAGTTTTATTTGTCAATCGTTAGACATTTTTTTTATATCAGTAGTCAGTCTAGCATGGACGAGGAAAAAAATTGTCGCAAGAAATAGTTACATGCTTTATTAGATATATTGGCAGTGTTTCCTCTAAGCTGTGGGGCTGTCCATTATTTATGTCAACAAATTTTTTGGCGATTTTTACCTCCCCCCTCCCCCTTGTCAACAACTTGTCAAATTTCCAGAGACCAACCCCCCCCCTATAAAATTACGTCAACATTTGATTACCCCCCCCCCCCTAAAAAAGGTGGCTTCCAAAATGTTTATGTGGCAAAATTAGTAGGAATATAGTTAGTTTATTTAAAATACTGAATGTTAAGCGAGTGTGTAACACAGGACTACAAACGCTGCTTAATTTTCCTTTATTTAAGTAATTATATTAAATTAAAAAAAAAGTAACATTGTTGACGTCAACTTTTCTTGACCTCCTCCCCTCCCCCTTGTCAACAATTGTCAAAAATTTTCTGACCCCCCCCCCTATTTTGTTGACGTAATTGATGGACAGCCCCTGTGCTCGTGTGCGCGATCACACAACTAGCCGAACGAGCGCACACACTTCAAAACAGAGCTCACACTTACATAATTCATTTAGTAATTTATTATTTTGCGAAAATAATAATAGGGTCTAATTTCCTTTCAAAGTTACCGGATAATATCTCGCAATCGGAAAAATGGAGAGACCACACACTAGTATTATATGTGTTGTAGTATAAAGAGAGCATATTGATTATAGTTGGATGAAGAAATTGGTTTAGTTTTGTATCGTATGATTTGAAAAACAACAAACATATATATTCCCCCCTTTTCTCTTTCTGTGTGTGTATTTGTGTGTATATTACTATATGCACGGGTGCTTTGTGTATTTGTGTGTATGTTACCATATGCACGGGTGCTGTGTGTATTTGTGTGTATATTACCATATGCACTGGTGCTGTGTATATTTGTGTGTATATTACCATATGCACGGGTGCTGTGTATATCACTAGCCTGTAGATTATTATTTCCAACTCCATTTGATTTCGATATACCAAAATAAAAATGAATAAATAAAACTAGAAAAAAATCTAATAAAAGAATGTCATCGAAAATAGGGGTGACAAAACTCTTTATTTAACAAAATATTTATTTAATACTGCCTTGTAATGATACTTTGGCATGAACATAAATATTGTGAACATATTCTTATACATCAGATCAGACAAACTGTAATTACTGTATATATTGACATATTAACTTAAAATAATACTAACTAACATATTACATATAACATGGGCATGGAGGGGAGATACAGTTTTAGTCAGCGTGGCTTAAAATATTCGAAGGTCAAACTTTCAATCGTGTAAGTTAAGTCTGCCTAAATATTTCACGTCAGTAGTGACCCGATGACCAACTTGTGAAAACTTCAACACACTGGGACTGACCGGTCCATCCACACCTACCCACAAACTTCGCACACCTCCCCACACCCAACGCTGACCCCCCACCCTCATCTATTCAACAGCGATTCCCCGGGGCTAAGAAACACTTTACGCCTATCGAAGAGCTTGGCTGAGAGGAGTGGGGGGGGGAGGGGAAGGTCATTACGTAACAGATACACAAAGACCATGCGGTCATCCGGGCCCGTGACGTTGGTAGGTGGAGGCCAGCCTGGTGCGGGGTGGGTAGTGTGGAGTAGGGTATCTTGACGGTGGGAAGAGGAACATACAGTCACGATAACAGTCAGCATGCCACATGTGCTATTACTGTTGCAGCCCATAGTTGAGGTGTGAGATTACGGTGTAGTGTTAATTTTGTTTTCTCTGAAAAAATATTAATAGATAAAAAAAAGGTAAATTGTTAATAGAAAACAAAAATCAACGAAAAAAATAATAAAATAAGTTAGATTTAAAAAAGACCAATTAAATATTGGCTTTAATTTTTAATTTAATGAAATTTAAGCCAAAATACATTTTTTTAAATGAGCGAATTAAAATAACTCTTAATTTACACCCACAATTTTTAAAATAAATTTCGTCTATAGCTTTGATAAGCTTGATTGCATTTCTATTTGTTACATATTAATCAAAATCAGTTTAGATAATAAAAGCTGTGCATTCAAGCCTTCGTTAATTTTTTTTTACTGGCTGGCTAAATCTAACAGCACACCGCAACAGCAAAAAACAACAACACACACACACACAAAAGACGACAATAAATAGTTAACTTCTAATAAATTAATAAACAATCACAGGCTTCTCTGCCCCGCGGTGATAATTCATTGCCTCGGCATCTTCTTGGGGCCGCCGACACAATTCACGGGATCCACAAGCTTCGGACAGTTTATTTCTTCTTTTGACCGTGGCCCCTTCTCACGCAGTTTGTACATGGGTCCGTCCAGATATAGTTACTGTAAATGCACGCTTGTAAATTACGTTCCTAATCCTGTTTACCGATTTTCCTGATGACCAGTAGCCGGTGACTTATCTGCTCCACGCAGAGTGACCACTGTATGTAGAAAGTTTGCGGACCAGCAACAAAGAAGTTATCATGAAAAGGTCACGGCATTAATGTAACAAAGACGTTAGATCACCTGTGGTCATCACAGGCCCATGCCCAAGGACAAAAAACGTGTGACTTGACCAACGGTGGATTGGTAAAACCATTGGAGCCTATGCGTCAACGATAACAGTTATTTGTGTAACACACACACGCACACACACACACAAACAAACACGTTGGCCACTGGACTGTGTAGTAACACTCTGATAGGATAAGTGCTAAATTCAAAGACCGGCATGTAAGTAGTATGTTTCTATTTTTAATGTTCATTCGGTCTAATATGTTCATATACGTTTAACTTAAGTCATTAGATCCAAATGTTGTATAGACGGCAATGATCTGTCATAGTGTGGAACATATTGTACAATATAATTGTTGACAAATTAATAACTTAATACGTTGAAAAATAGAACACACGACCACAACAAGTTTAAAACAATCTTATTTGAATGTTTTCGATCATTGGTTAATTTAATATTGAATAGAGTTAGAGTTCTCGATGAGCAATTTTTAACACTTAGTCTATTTAATAGTAAATGTTATTTATCAATAGAATAAAATCTGAATGAACCTGAACCTAGGCGATGTACATTGTTTGTGTATCTATTATTTACACTGGTACGTTGTTTATTATTTACACTTTCTCCGTTTTTGTGTCACACAATTTGTATGTTTATTTTTACACGCTCACTGTTTATGGGTTTTTATTGCTAAACTCCACACACTCTATGTGTGTTTGTAATTTACACACTGTATTGGTATGTTTGTTATTACCAAAGGCTCATAGTTTGTGTGTTTGCAATTTACAAACGTTCTTAGTTTTTTGTTTTTATTTACGCACGCTTGTAGTTTGTATTTGTTATTTACAGGCATTCGTAATTTGTTTGCTATTTTCATATGTTCGTAATTTTCTAGTTTGTTATTTACACACATTCGTAGTGCATTTTCGTGCTTAATTTCTCACGCTCATAGTTTGTGGGTTCGTTATTAACACACACACAGTTTATTTTTGTGTTTGTTATTTAGACACACACACACACTATTTTGTGTGTTTATTGTGTACTGTTAGTTATTTACACACACACACACTGTTTGTGTGTTTATTTGCGTGTTTGTTATTTAAAAACGCTCGCAGTTTGAGTTACTTAGGGATCGTTCACTTATTACGTAATGTTTATTTCAATAGAAACCCCCCCACGTAACGTTTTTTTTATTAAATATTCTTCATCATTGTGTGTCATACTTCTGCCCCTCTCTTATTGTTAGTTTTAATTTTTGTATTGAAAATTTATAAAAATATTTCTAGTCTATAATTTAAGGAATTATTATTATTTTTATTTACTTTACAACACATATTAATAAAAGCTTATATTGAAAAAAAACTTGCCCGGCATTTTAGCATAGTTACATTATATAATGTAACAAACCACCATATTGTGAATTATCATTGAGAAATATGCCGAAAACGTCAATAATTAAAATACTTTAGCTCAGTGGCGCAACCAGGGAGGGGGTGGGGGGGGGGCTTGAGCCAGTGCCCTCTGTACTGTAGGTGGCATTATTGAGCACACCCCCACCCCAGGCCAAATCATCAATACATACTTAATGTTATAAAGTTTCAAAAAGACTGTCAAACTGTCTTTTTTCATAATGTGAGCCCCCCCCCCCTCAGGATTTTTTGCTGGTTGTGCCACTGCTTTAGCTAAAAGTTGTGCATTATTAGTATTTTTTCAAAGGTATGACTAGAGAACTCATGCATATTTCATTAATTTTTTTTGTGCGAAAGGTTAACTATTTGTAAGATGTTGGCCGGTTTATGAATTCATGTATCTAAAAAATAATGGAGAAATCTGTTGAAATAAAGTCTAAATTTTATTGCAGTTATTTTGAATTTAAGTAACTCATAAACAGTTTCTAGGTTATTTTTTCATATTTCCATAGCTTTATTTTGTTTCATTTCTTTTAAACATACTGTTACCTATTTTTTTTTCTTCAAGTCACTTGAAATAAAATTAACTCGAATTTATCAATATTAGAATGAATATACTTTGTAATAAATCATGTAAAATAATAAATTATAAATCAATCTTTTTGTTTGGACATTTAGAAATCAATGAATTTTCGAAAGTCTTAATGACAAAAATTTTGTAATTTGGCTTTTCTTTCCCAACTTTAATAATTTGGCTAAAATACTCGAAAAAATGCGATAGTTTACATTCGGTTTATTTGAAAAAAAAAAAATGTAAATTTAATAATAATAATAATAAATCACGAAAGAACTAGTTTCTTGTTTAGTGAGTATTTTGCAAGATATAAATGAAGTATTAAGTTATCCTACGAGTAGCCAATGTTTTTATAATAATGTAAATATCTACGGTAACACATATTCGATAATCTTGTTTTAAGAAGGCAATGAGTGGTGAATTGTGTGTCACTTATGCTCTCAAAAATGAATAGAATATTATATCAGAAAACCATCGCTTCAAATTTATATTTTAGGATTTTGATTTTCTTGAAATTTTCAATACATATTCTTTCTCCATGACAATGAATAATTAATCAATTCATTTTTGTTTGTTTATGCTGTTAAGCAATTATGAGTAAAAAAAATCCCCCCCTTATACTAATCAAGGGATATAACGCTGTTTAAATATGACGAACGACATTAATAAATGGGTTCCTTCCCCTGCATTAATATATGCGTTTCTATGACATATTCTCACATCAGTTGCTGGAAAGGTGCCGGTTGATCTGACATCAGGATGAAATTAATTGTCTCTTAACTTCAACTATTTAAACATAATAAGATTAAAATTAATTGCAAAAATATTTTAGGAAACGGTTAGTTTTTATTGTGACTTGTTTTTCCAATAAACTTCCCAAACTACACATACATAAGAATGACACAGGACTACAATATAGTAAAAAAAAAAAAAGAAAATAAAAGAAAATCGCTGTATCTATATTGCTACAACGAATAAAATAGTTACTTACAATATTGACTGTTACCTAATATTTCATCAAAATCGGAAAAATTTCATTGATGAGGAAGAGGAGGGTGTGGTAGTTAGGACCTTTGTTATATAATTAGGGGTCTGGGTGTTTGGGATTCCTTTTAGGACGTAATGGCGGGGAGGAGGTAATTCTCGCTTTATATATGGTGTTATCATGTTGAGAGCAGAGAAAATTGTATTGAAAGAAAGTAAATGCTGAAACATTAAATTAAGAACGAGCTCGTTACAGGCTATTTGTAAACATCCAATAAATGTCAATATTCCAGATGTAAATAAATGAACTACTCATCGAATAGTGAGGAAACAAATATGACAAAATCTTCAGAGACTAACGTCACTTCCACAATGCCAGAGATCACGTCTGAACATTTGAATGAGCTGCCAACTTTTTTGTACTCCAGAATGCCCCCAGGAAAAAAATGTACAGGGTGGGTAAACAATCTGTATTGAAGACGAGCTAGGTATTTTTTTTTAAAGTGTTGATATCTGAAAATAAAGACTAAGTTAAACTAAAATATATGATTCTATTATTTCAGAGAATGTGTCCGCAAGCATCACAAGTCTGTTACTGTCTATTTACTGGATGCAGATCTGTGGAAAAGATTTACTGATGTTGGGACTGAGATGATTATAACCAAAAAGGGGAGGTAAATGATATTTTTTAAAAATATTAATATTGGGGTTGGTGTTTACAAAAGAATAATGGAAACAAACAAAACAACTGACGGAAAGCGGACTGAGGTTAAACCAGCATGATAGCTAACAAACTTATATCAGATGTATGGTTTGGAAACAATGACAGAGATGTATAAAATCAGTGGCGGCCTTTAGCAGGCGGCCAAACCAAATGAAAGAGGTGATGTTATTAGCTGATATGTGTGGGTCTGATCCTTGATGAGGGTTTTGCCCAAGACCCTGTGTATAAGCGCACACATCTTAGGCTGCCTCTGATAAACAAAACTGTACGCTATATACAAACACGAGCGACCTTTGCTGTATAAAGACTATACACTATATACAAACATGAGTGACCTTTGCTATAACAAAACTCTATTTTCGCCTCATGATACTCTCTCAGGGCCCTTCATACCGCTAACCTCTGCATATTCTGCCCCCCTCTAACTTATAAACAAAAATAAATTCATAATCAGATAAAAATCTTTCCTTTTTGTTTTCAGACGTGTGTTTCCAGTTCCATCCTATATGATCTGTGACCTTGACCATGACAAACTTTATAATGTGACGCTACAAATACAGTCAGTTGATAATGCTGTGAGTGAAGCTGATTTTTTGTAACAATTTCTTAGATGAAGAAGAAAACAACAACTTTTTAAAATTCATCAAATAACATAATCTTAATCAAGATGATTATTTCTACATGTGTTTTAAAAGTAGATTACGCATGAAACATTTACTTATCACAAGTTTATGTACATTTATATTTTTGTGGGGTTAAATATCAATTTACTTTTTAAACAATATTAGAACATAATACAATATTATACTGCATTATCAATTTTCAACATGTTTACATTTAATTAAAGCTGTTTTGATTTCTTTTAAAAAATATAATGGTAACAGATCCACAAATATCTCAACAACGAATGGATCACCTGTAAAGAAGGTGCTCAGTTTTATCCCACACCTGTACCAGGTAGAAATACCTACCTGCATCCATACTCTCCAAATACTGGAGCTCACTGGATGAGGGAACCCATTACATTTTCTGGTCTGAAGATATCCAACAATCTTGATGCTTTGGGAACTGTAAGTTAATAGTATTAACCTTTTTTTTAGGTCCACAAGTTTTCCTTGAGCATTCCACAATATTATATTGCAATGTTTAGGCTATGGCTTACGTTTCTTTTTTTTTTTTTTATAGATAAAAATTAATGTTAATTGGAGATGAATAGTTGTTTTTTATGGGGACCACATTTCTTGGGGTAACCTGACAAACATTGGGGAGGGAAGCCCCCCCCCCCTTCCCACACACGGCCATCTAAATTTGGCCTGCTGCCCAAAAATGTTGCTCTCGTCACTCTTGAGTGCTTTGTAGCTGATATTGTCCTTGTAGTTCACATACATTTTACAGATATCGAGATTAAAAAATAATTACAGCTGATGAGAAAATCAACAAACAGTTAATAAATACTATCTAAAAAATTAACACAAGAAAGCTACTTTTTTCAAATGTTTGACTTTTTCCTTTGAGATTATTTCAGGTTTTGAGGATTAAGAAAATTTGGGACTGTATAAGCACTTTTTAACAAGACAAATATATTTTCTATTTAATGTGATTTTTAAGCAGCTTTTTTGAGGAATGTATCCCTCACACAACAAAGACCTTACTGTATTTGCAATTAATTATATCTACCTTATGTCCAGATTGTACTTCAATCAATGAGAAAGTACCAGATGATTCTGATCATCTCTGAGTTAAGTGGTTCCATGGATGTCCACATCCCTCAGCCAGAGACCCAGTTTGTTGCTGTCACCCAGTACCAAAATGAACAGGTCACACAGATGAAGATTGAACACAATCCTTTTGCAAATGGATTTCGTTTTGCTTCAAACAAAAAGTTAGGCTTTTGAGTCACTGGAGTTTTTAATTTTACAAAACTAAAAATAAACTACAATATTTTAAAATATATTTACAAAATTCTATGTTTATTATATTATCCACATTTTTTTAATGAATGCTAACAGATTGAATAAAAAAATTAAAGAACATTTTTTCCTAATCAGCTAGTAATATTTTTTATAATGATTTTGCAGGGATAAGTTTAAACAACAGATTCCTGTAGAAGACGGTAAGAAATTTTTATCATAAATAAATATGATTAATTTTATGTTTTATTTAATACTACAGTTAAACTATTACTTTTACTTTCTTTCAATATTATTAATAATTTTTTTTACAGATAATGATAGTATTTCTAATGACCTTTCCCCTCAAAGATCACCAAAAATTCTGTTATCAAGCACACCTAAATCTGATGTGAATACAAATCAGACTCTGTATCAAGAACAGTCCCATCAGCAGCAGGTCACACAAATAAAAGTTAAAGAACCAGCCAAGAAAACCACACCTCAAACATCAAATTCCTACAGTTCTGCAGATCCAAACTCAAGCCATAGGTCAAGTCTATATGGTTCCAAGAATAGATTTGTTCCATCTTCAGAAACAATGGGGATTGCAAAAACATTTGCTCTGTCTAAATTAATGTTCTCTCCAGCTGGAGTGAATCCTCTGGCTCAAGTCAGAAACTTGGGTCGAAGACCAATGGAATCTGACATAACCCCACTGGCTTTAGTCAAGAAGAAAAAAACTACAGATGATTCTAGAGAGTCATTGCCAAAAACAAACTTTAAAAGACCTTTGTCTGAAAGCCAGCAGCGACCTGCAGGAAGTTTAAGTGATGAGGCCAGACGGAGTGCTGATCCCTTTAAAACAATCGACATGAGAATGTTCCATGATGCAGACTATTTGAAATGGTTTGGCTATCCAGTGAGTCCATCTTTTGATGCCATGGGCAGTTATCAGGAGTCCCCCACTGACCTTTCAAAGAAAACTAACAATGTAAGTCACTTTGCAATATATGTATATAATATATATATATATAATATCAATTTATTGTTTGCGTCTTTAAAATACTCTAAATAAATACTATTCTTCTTAAGTCTGGTGGCTGTAGATCAAAAGCAGGAATACTGTTTCCTGATTAAATATTAATCTTTTCTTGTCTGTTTCTTGATTTGGTACTGTGTTTTTTCAAAATCTACAGTTTTAAATAGATTATATAGTTTCAAATATAAGATGTTAAAGTCTAAAATATCAACACAATTTTTGTGGTCTATTAATTTTTTTAACAACAAATAGCACTTTAAAATCATCAAAAGAAAACAATTGTAACAATCAAATGTTCTCTGATGATAAAAATAGCTGCACTCATTGTAATCAATTTTTTAACTAAAATTATTTTTAAAAGACAATCTAAAAAAAAAATTCTGCTAAATTTATGTCATATAACTAAAGTTCTCAGTTATCATATTATTTTATTTTGAAATTACTGCTTTAATTTTTTTTAAATAACAAAAGTATGACTATGTTACTTAGACTTACACTAAAACTATGTGTAAATTCAAAAAAAAAAATCTTTCAATACCATTTTAAAAGGAGACTTAATGGCTGAATGAGCTTAAGAATCTGGCTACTGGGGTTCCTATCCCTTTCAAAGTTACTTTCTTAAAAAAAAAAGAAAAAAACTATTGTAATAAGTTCTCAACTTTGTTTATAACATACAATAAAAAGACCCAAATAATTACATTGACCTATTCATGATAACCTCAAAGTTGAGCTATGGTTTTGCTCTATCCAAAGGTTTTTGCAGGGTAAAGCGAGTATATATTAACATAAATAACATGTTCCTTTTTGGTAAACTGTTCACTTAGTCAATAGGTATGGCAACAATGTGCTCTGTAATGTTTTGTAATGTTTTAATTGAATTTTTTTTTGAAAAATTACAGCTATAAAATATTGTTTTAATGCTATGTAAAGTAAAAGCAATTTTTACAAGTAAAAAATATGGACTTAAATATTTTTATATGCATTGTCAGTATTATTCAGTTTTCTGTAATGCAAATAATATAGGTTAAATACTAGTATATATTTGTCAAAAGTATTTTGTTTTATGATTGTCTTAAAATCTTTGATTTCTGTGTTGAGTACCCAAAATTTTTAAAGTCATAACTAAACAGAGTACTTCATAAAATCAGTCTTCAATAAAAGCATGAAAATCATTGTCTTATTGTACTTACCTTGAAAATTCTAGAAAAGATGGTAACTAACAAATTTATGTTGTTTTTCTGTCATTATTTTATTTTTCTTTGTTACAGTTAGATTTATTTGTTTTTTTTTAAAAAAAAAAAAACAAACAAACAAACAAAAATAACAAATTAACTAGGTGATATGTGATTAGTCTAGAATGCTAGGCTCATCCATCAATAACTAATTTGTTTATTTAGATACAGAACTTTGTTCAAGAAAAATCAAGCACACAATGTCTGAAACCAGAAATTACCTTGAAAAATAGAGAGCTATGGGAAACAACACATGAGGTTGTTGTCAGTGCTGAGGGCAGGTATGTTTATTTAAAGTTATATCTCTAACAGTACATAATGTTCATCAAAATGTTTGTATGATTTATTTATTATTATTTTGCATTGATTCTAATGCACTTTAATTAATTTGTTAAAGTCTGTAAGGGGCCATCCATAAAGTACGTCACACTCCATGGGGGGAGGGGAGGGGGGTGTAAGAAAGTGTGACAGTTTGTGACAGGGGGGAGGGGGGGTCAGGCCAAGTGTGACGTCACATTTTTAATATATTTTTTATTTTATTTCTAATTTAACTATTTATATTTTAGTAAAACTTAATAGTTTTAAAAATAATTTTCAAAAATTTTGTGAAATACTTAAATTAGTTTTATGTCAAAATAGCATGAAAGGCATATCTTTTCAATGTATCGATCAGAATTCCTCATGTTAGTTAGGAGTTCATATTTCAACGTTTTACCTTCGAGATTCTTTCATCCTCCAATCCCAATCAATCAAACAACTGATGCAAAGCAGCTTTATCATTTATCAACTAGGCACAGTAGGCACTGTGCCTAGGGCCTACGGACTTTACAAGGGCCTACGAAAGCCAGAACAGAAAGTGAAGACAAGCTCAGAATGCCAATAAAATTTAATAATGTTTGTATTAAAGTAACTATATATAACCGTGTGAGATGAGCATGTCAAGCTGCAGATATGTAAAGTATATTAACTTTTTGGCTCTTTGTCTTAGCATAGTCACATATGACGTCCTCAAAGTTTATTTAGATTTCAAATCGCAAATAAGTGCGGGTGCATTCTTGAAAAATATTAAAAATAAAGATGGGGAGTGCCTACAACTTTGAAAGTGCCCACAACTTTGAAAGTACTTAGGGCCTACGATAACCTTAAAACAGCCCTGAACTGATGGACTCAGAGCTTCAGAAAGAGGAGATGCTGATGCTCATAAATTTCCTTCATTGTTTGTGGCGCAAACTCTCAAATTTGATGACATTATGCCAAGATCAACAGGAGTTTTAAAAGTACAACCATATGATCTTTATCATCCATCTTTGCAGACCAGCTTACAATACATGATCGAATTTGCAAAGTGTGTCACTTCTACTTAGCATCACAAACAATGTTGAAGAAACATACATGACAACACAGAGCTCGGGCGCAGGAGAATGTGCCAACCCAAAATTTTCCAACTCAGATAAAACGCCTCCGTCCTTTGAGAACAGCTGCTAGAAGGCAAAAAGAACTCATGGCAATTATTGGTAGAATGGAAAATGCACATTCAGAGGAAGTTGAGTCGCTAGACGAGGATGAAGTTGATCTGTCTGCAATTATTCTTCCAGAAAACGATGATGGGGAAAGATTTATGTCAGTCGTAACTATGGATGAAAACTTCACCTCACCATGATAGGATGATGTCTAGTGAATATTTTTTAATTTAACATAATTCACAGGTCCACTATAAACATATTCTATATAGCACAAGAGCTGCTCACATAATTTGTCAATCTAGTCCTTTTTTTAGACGCATTGTTTTGTTTCCATGTTTATTATTTAATCACTGGTTGAGGTCAAGTTTCGCTAATCTACTTATTCTGTGTCAATAGAATGCATGATCGGAAGATTATCTCATAGTTGACCTCACCCATTGTAAGTGAAAAGGTAGCAGATAGGCCTACATGATGTTTATTATATAATTGTCAAGTCTAATTTTGCAATTTTTTTTTTTCAAATTCAATTGATTGAGTTACTGTTTCAAAGAATAACTGTGACAACTCTACAACTATTCAACTAGTAAAGTCATATAATAATCTGATAGTTCTTTTAATATTTATATTTTAAGTAGTTTAATAGTAAAGTTCTTTTTAAGTTTTTGATTAAATTTTAATTAGTTGTTAGTTAAAATTTTTTTTGAAAGTGGGAGGGGGTCCCGAGATTTGTGACAATTTGTGACAGGGGGGAGGGGGGGGTCAAAAATAGCGTGATGTACTTATGGACGGCCCCTTAGCTCACTGTGTGATTAATATACATGTATCAATTTATTACCTAGAATGAATAAAATTTATAGGCATTAAATTTTATACTTTTGTTTTTTGCAACTCACCTTTTATGAAAAACTATACATTTCCCCCTTTTAATTTGCAGATTAACAAACTTTCTTATACACACACTTAGATACTCAAACTGTTGATGGTTAATGTAAATTTTATTGCGACCCACTAAAATTTGTCCTCAATCCATCATGGCCAACATTTTGATGTCTACTCACCTAGGTTTTTAGTCATGCTAAGAATTTTCTGCTGAATTTTACTTAATTGCACCAATGTAGAATACTGTGTTGGTTGTTTTGTAAAAAAGCACAGGATCACAATTTTCCTACTTTTTATTTTGCATATATTGTTCAGATATTGAGTCAAATAAATAGGCCTACAGCCAAAATAAACAGGGTTTATATATATTTTTTTTGTCAAAGAGTTATTCATAAATAGTTATATAAAAATTATTTAAAAAATAATGTGATCAAAAGGCACATCTAGCTTAAGGAAATCAACATCTAGATCTATTACCTAGCTACCATTTTTTTGTTATCTCCATGGCTCAAAAAATATCTAGATCTGTATGTAAAATATCTAAGTTGGCAGCTTGACAAATTAGAAGATTAATAAATATTTTCTGTAATGTTTTTAAATTTATATTCTAATTGCCTCATACTTGAGAAAATTTGATGTTTCTTTGCATAAGTTTAACAATAGTGTTATAATAAATATTTTTTTTTAATAGACTGATGTTCCCATACATAGCTTTGTCCATCAGTAATCTTGAGATGCAAAGGCAATATTTTATCAGTTTAGAACTGATCCCTGCTTCAAAGTGGCTATATGATTATGTTGAACATGAGTGGACACCTAGCTTAGAAATATCAAATGACTTCAGAGTTAGCCCATACCAACATCCAGAGAATCCCAAATCTGGTAAAGAGTGGGAATCTGGGATAGTTTTTGACAGAATTCGTCTTAGTACAGCAAGACAAGGGAAAAACATAGTGAGTGTTACTATTTGTTATTTTCTAAACAGGCTTCTGCATTTCATATAATAGACTATTTATAATCTTATAATATACATTACATATTATAGACTATTTAAGATCTACATTTCATAGTATAGACTGTTTATAATCTACATTTTATATTTTACACTATTTATAATCTACATTTAAATTTCATGTAATGTTGGTCATCCACAATGAAATATCTTTAATATTTGCCATTCACACTGAAATATAATTTCACCCCTGTTCATTATTGCTACTATTTTCAATTATTAATTAGGATTTTGTTATTCAATAATTGAGTGAGATATTTCATTTCTGTTATATTTATTAGCTATATCAGTTGCTCTCAAAATTGTAAAATTGGCGACTAACTAATAAAGAAAAAAGCATAATGGAATAAAAAGCTGAAATTAATATTCACAATTAATTTAAGAAAATATAACATTTTTTTATCAGCCCACTACAAATCAACTTGCGTGGGCTGCTACCCACACTTTGATAACCCCTGTGCTACATCAACAAGAAGTAATAGATAATAAATCATATCAATGATATCTACATTTTTTTCTGGGAAGCCTATACATTTGCAACATCTAAAAAAACAATAGGCTAAAAGAAGGGATTTTGTGAATTCCATAAAACCTAATTAATACAAATATGAATGATAATTTTTCATTTAAAAGACTATGGCTGATTATGTTAATTATTGATATTTTGTTTACTTCCCCTTAGATGAAAGTGCAACTGAGACGTCAATATTATCCTGTTATTGTTATCCGCACTGGTCTTCAGACTTGGCAGTACTGCCTTAAAGATGCCATGTTTATTACAGTCAGTATAGACAGGTAAGTCTTTATGTCAAGTAGATATAGGAATTATTATAATTCAGATGTATAATTTGTTCTCTGTCATAATTAAGAAATAAAATATTTCAGCTTATTTGAGTTGGTTTTATTTTCAGATCACAGTATTTACAAAAAAAAACACGAGATGGTGTTACTGTTATAAATGAATGTTTTCTCAGGTACTGTTACTTATTAATTCTATAAAACATAAATAAATTGTTTACTTTGTGTGTTTCATGTGTGAGTGACAATATTGTTAAGTTTATATCTAGCCTGGGTACCTGGCATCATTTGAAGAAAGTAGAGGCGGCTAGGCATTGTGCTAGTTACACAATGCCCTAGTATGTCATGTCTATGTATCAGATGAACTTTACACTTCATTGGAGCTGATTAGTTCTCATGGACTGAAAAGAGATTAATTCACATTTACTATTTGAGAATTTTCTATTTTAAGAAATTTTACCTATCAATGACACTGTTTGAAATGTCAGTATAATGGATTTTTTAACTTTCTCTATTAAATGCAAAGATTTATTTTGTACTTATTATCTTAAAATTTAGAAAGCAAATAATGTATTTCATCAACTGAATATTATCTAATATTGTATATAAAATTAGCATCATGAAGAACCCCATGTAGCTTCATTCACAATATGTGAAAGGAGATCAAAATGTGTTGGTATTAATTTAAAATATATTTAATTTATTACAGTAGGTCAGAAGTCATCAGATCATCTCAAAGAAAACAGTCAAGTAAGTCTGAATTAACATTTTTCTGTTTGAAATAAATCTATGAAATGAAATATTAGAATCAAACTATAGTTTTTTAATGTAACACATTTATGTATGTTTACAGATCCTAAAAAAATGAGCCATGAATCATTTAGAACTGAATCAGAGATCTGTATTGATGGTGAATCACATCAAAAGTCAGATCCTCAGCCAGAGGAATCTATATGTGCCAGGGAGAATATAAACCCTGAAAGTGATGGAACCCTAGCCACAAATTCAGTTTCTACAGTAAGACCTTGTGAAATTCTGGGCGAGAGTTCTGACTTGACACTCAATGCCCATGATCATGGCATTTTAGACATGGAAGAGACAAGACTGTATCAAAACTTCAGAAACTGGCACACACCGTATTGGTCTGATAAACTCAATGAAGACCCTCAACCCACTAACTTTCTGCAACCTTCTGCTCAAACTGCCATTACATCTCATGCAGTATCCCCACAGAAGTCCAGAATTGCCTCTAATGGTATATCACCAAAGAAGTCCAGCATTGCCTCTAATGCTACATCACCACAGAAATTTAGCATTACATCTAGTGCTCTGTCACCTCAGAAGTGCAGCAACTACACCATATTTCAGTTGTCATCAAAATGTCATCTGGACAACTCTGTGACCAATGACTCAGAGGCGGTGACTCCAGATGACACAAATGTTGATCATGTCCATAACAAAGAAAACAACAGTGTCAACGACTCTGTTGCCACAGACTTGAGTTACTCATGTTCGACTCACAATGAGATGAGTGAAGACAATACAGAGGAAGTGAAATTTTCTACCAACTTGTTTCTATTTAAAGAGGAGCCTAGTGATATGTCTCAGATGGCCCAACTCTTGTGCCCCCCTGATTCTAAATTATGTATAAGCAGTGACTCAGTCAGTAAGCTACGCTGAATGGATACAATAATTTATTATAATCATTTAATTGTTCTATAGCAATATCCTTGGCCTAGTGGAATTACAAAATTGAATGACAAAAAATTATAAATAAATATTTCTGAATAATTAATTGTGTTAAATGTATTTTTAGTATCTATCACAAACAAACAAACAAAATTACTGGCGTAGAAATTCTCATTGATTTTTTTTTCAAATTGTTGCCATAATAGACATAGACATTTATGTCTTTTAGTCAATCAGAAACATTGACACAGCTAAGCTATTAAATTTAAAATGTAGTTAGTACTAGGGCATTATGGAGACTTAATTCAGAACTTGGTACCACCAAACCCATACACATTGTTTTATATTGGGCAGCACATAATTACTACGCTGGCTGACATAATTCATAATTTCAAACCATACATTCCTGTTGTCCCCATGTGCTGGCTGACATAATTCATATTTTCAAACCGTACATTCCTGTTGTCCCCATGTTGTGCTGTGATTACGTTAACTTTTCAATGCTCCCTAAAGCTGATTTGATTAAAAATTGTTTTCAAATAAATTAGTTTGATTTATACAAGTTTTTTTCTTTCATAAAATCTAAACTTTAAATAATATAAAATATGTGAATTGTCAAAAATGTTTATTGTTAAATTGTTTTTTTTTTCAAAATTTTTAGACTATCAGTTTGCAATGACATGATTAAGGTTGAAATTTTTTTTTAAATATTTGTAATACATCCTTTGTTTTTAAAAAGTTGTAGATACCTTTAGCATAAAAGAATATCGTCAAATGAAACCAAGCACATCATAATTAAAATCATAAATTAATTTTGGGAAACAGCTCAAGAAATCATTGTCAGTGCTGATTGCTTAGGTTACAGAAATGCTTATTCAGAACTTCTTAACACAACTAAAACATTATTAACGCATTGAACATGCATTTTTGTCTGTTTTCCTAGTTAACCTTGACTTTATCTGTATCTGTTATTATTTTTATTCCCATTCTTATAATTTTTTTTAAAATCATGACGTTCAGAGAGAACGGAATAATTAGTGCCCACACACATCAATCTTTTTTACTGACCGCTCGTATGGCTCATTGGTCATGTTGTCCATCTTGCCTCACATGGTGGACTAGTATGTATGTTGACATAGATGAAGCCTTGCCCACTTTGCCCCAGTGATGTATCCATATCTATATACTAGTGGGTGTCTACCTCAAATATGTCTATACTTCTATATGTCTACTTCCAATATGCCAGTAATATTATGCGTTTACATCCACTATGTCTTTACTGTATTTCTACTTGGAATATGTCTATACTACTAAATGTTTACTTCAAACATGTCTATACTACTTCATATGTGCTATGTACATGAAGGACAGAAAATACAAACTCAAGTCTTGTTGAGTTCTTCAAAATAAGTATGACATAGATCTTTACTAAATTATTATTTGTACTGATACAGGTGAATGCTTTGATTTGTTTGTCATCAGTAGAGAGTAAGTTGAGTAGACCTGTTAGAGGCCTTTGTTGTCATCAATAGAGAGTAGAGTAGAGTAGACCTGTTAGAGGCCTTTCGCCCCATATCAAGTAGTTCAAATAAATTAAAATGATCAGTATAAGACGATTCACATAACAACAAAAGAAGTAAAAAAATATGTCAACTTTATATAAAAATGCATTCAGAATTAAACAAAAGCTATATAGGTTATACATACTGCACACATATTAAATAAATACATGTATAAATTAGAAAAAAACCAAACAAACAACTACTGTCAACAAAATTCAACGGAGTGTTTAGATTTCAATCAATTAGAAAGTTACACATATAATCACACTAAAGAGGAGATAGGCTATATCCTTTCCTCATTCTACAGGTGTACACAACATACATTATTTAGCCTGATATGTTCTCATCTGATGTTCATGAGTGTAGATTCAAATTGTAGACCTAAATGTGCGTATGGGAATAAACAACACTCTAACTGATGAAAGGGACGGTTGGCCGAATGGTGTAGAAACTCGACTGTTGACATGAGAGTCCTGGGTTCGATCATTGGTGAGAACCATGGGAATTTTCCCAGGTGAAATTTGTTTCAAAGTCGTCCCGCAAGGCAACCGTTCAAAATGAGGGATTTTTTCAAGTCCTGGTTCAAGTCCCTAAGTCCACCCAGTTTTAAATGGATACCTGACTTAAGTTGGGGAAGTAAAAGGCGTTGTGCTAACCACACAATCCCTTCATATACCTAGGTTACAGAAACAGATGAATTCTACACTTCTTCTGCCCCGATGGCCTGTTAGGGCTTAGGGAACTTTACTTTAGCTGATAAAGGGTTAAAATCATATTGAATAATTAAAGCGTAGACAACAATATCCCGTAATTTACGTCGGGATATTTTTTTTTTATCTTTATGACACTTATATTTAAGTATTCAAGAAAACTCTTCATAAAATTATTTTTAATCTATCTTAAACATTGCCAAATGATTTTATAAGTATAAATACGTACATCAACACACAACTTCACAAACAGTTGCACACAACATGTTTCATGCTAACATGGCAAGAAAATGCACATTTCCATTTTTTGCTACGAATTCAATTAAATTTACAATACAAAACATGTTGAAAGAACGTGAAATTTATAAATTTTCGACGTTTTATGTGTTTTTGTCTAAACGGGGAATGTCTCGAAGTTGAGTATTTTGTGCTGAAATATGAAGTAATACTTTAATACTTGATTCACTGAAGAGAAACAAATTCAAGGGAAGGAACATTTTTATTTTATTTTGTAGTTTTTTCCCCACAGTTATATCCCTTATGCGAACCATAAATGGAGGTACATGTTGGTAGATTTGACACTCCAAACATGCTCTCTCCGCATTATACTTAGCTAAAAATAAAATAGTTCTTTCGGTACGGATCGTCCTTTTTTGTTATATATTTTGGTCTCTACCAACACGGTTTACATTACACAAACACACACGCACACACACACACATACGCACGCACGCACACACACACGCACAACACACACACACACACACACACACACATTAGGGTGCATCACCCCAATAGAGGAAAAAAATTGATTGTTTGTTTTTGAGCTGTCTATGTTTCTAATTTGTTCTAATATCATCAATAATAACTTGTGTAAAATATTTTTCAAACCAGAGTTGATTTAGAGGTCCCCCCTCCCCCCCCCCCGGCCCAAGAAATCACAAAACATGTAAAGAAAAAAAAGTTTATTCTAGCCTATATTAAAATTACATTAAAGCATTAAATTATTTATTACTGTTGCATTTAATTCAGTTTCAATTTGTTGCACGTTTGAGATGTTTTTGCGGTCCATTTCTACCACTTGAAGAATGTTTTGAAAATGTTCATCCGTTCGCGCTGCTTCAACAAAGTCAGATGCCAGTTTCACTCCTCTCTCGGCACAATCGTTAACAACGTTAATAGCAGCAACATTTTCTGCACTGGCAATGTAAGAAGCTGTTTAGCACCAATCATCAACAGGCACTTCGAGGAATCCTGTGTCCAGTTGAAGTTTGTATATAGTAAACCACGAGTCAACTCCAGCCAGATCACACAACCGAGTTTTAGAATCAATTGATTGGAATCTTGGTTGTCCCCAACCATTTCCAAATCGATTCTGTGGAGTTTGGAGGGCAACCACTGGTCGAAGCCTTAGCAGAGCATCTGCTAGAGATCGCTTTTCCAACACAGGTACTTCATTGCTGAACAGAGCAAGTGGGATCATTTCAGCAGTGAGGTACCACAGATGCCTATTCAGGGCACGGATTGCTGACTTGGATATGTCTCTGTTGACATCGTTGTAATCCAAAAGTCGCTTGTAGAGCTGTAGATCATTCCATGGTGCATCCACACTCTTTTTGCAAGTGAGCCACCACACGACATAAACATGTGTTGCAAATGTAGCAAATGCGCGAATCTTTGGCACTTGATCACGTGTGGTAATAGTACCTGGAGGCAATACTTGAATTTGTTTCTCACACAGTGCAATCTTGAGGCAATATATCAGCTTTGCCATCCATCGTGCTTTGTGCAGGGCACCTGGTCTTTTAAAATTAACCCCCTTATTTGTAGCATTCAGGTAAACAAGGGACAGCTTAAGGAATTCGTGGTAGTCGTCTCGCAAGAATTCGGTTTGTTTACTAGAGTTGGCATGTGCAATTACCGCATCTCTCATTATCGTCAGTCGCTCTTGAGCCTTCAGATCATGAGCAGCTAACGTAAACGAACTACAAACGTGAGACCAATCATGTGCCACCAACTACCAATTACTTCGCAGCTTGGTGAACAAAGTTATATCCGGGGATTTGGAAACTTCTATTTTCATGTCTGCAAACACATGCAAGAGGATAACTTCACCAATGTGATGGCGACAACCTGACCACAGAAGAGCACGTTGCAGCATATTTTGTATGGCAATGCAGGCAGCAGTCTGATGACCAGTGTTTGATCTTGTTGTGTCGAATGTCATATTAGTGATACAATCATTACAATGCCACTCTGTCATTAGCTTCATGGTTAATTCTGCAATTATGACACCAACGGGTTTCTTTGTTGCCTTGGCATAATTTGGCACTCATAGAAGTTTCAATTGCTTTGCATCACCGACAACAACTGTTATGCGTTCTTCAGTGACACGATGATTTTTTAGAGAAGGTGTCCGTTTGCCATCCCAGCGGAGAGTGCAGAGTTTGGGTGGTTCCCAGGAGTCGTGGATCTTTGTAGATATCTCACTTACAACTTTGCGACGTGAACGATCTGCAGTGGCGTAGGAAGAAGCCACCATTGATACATCACCCCCAGACTCGCTAATAAGGCCCTGTGTGAAAGCTGCCTGCTGTGTCGGTGTAATCTTTAATCTTGTCGCTAGTGACACAAGATTTGGTCGGCTTAAAACATCTGGATGTACAAATACCAAAGCTCCTGTTGGCTTTCTTCGCTTTTGCAATGGCATTATATCATCCAAACAGTTATCAACAAACTCCATATTATCTTCAGATTTAGAAGTAGAATCATCGGGTTCGTCACTGCTACCCTCGCTGGAAGGCACTGATATCGTTGAACAAGCTGCATTTTCTTCTCTTGCGCATTTCTGACGTTCCAATGTTGCGACATCTCGTGAATGGCGTCGAGCGACTTTTTTTGCAAGTGTTTTGTCAAATGATCCAAAGCTGGAAGACCTGTCTCCTTTCATTGACCTCAAGAATGCTAGATCTTCTGCATTCTTGATAATAGTCTCGACACTTGGTGGCCACAGTTGAAAAGTTGTTGCCAACATAGATTTCATTTGTTCCAGTTTACGTTTGGTGGCTGGTGTGTTTCGGCGACTTTTATCAATTGAACGAAGTTTATTGTATTCATCAAGAAGCTGAACAATCTTCTCACAAGCTATCCTCTCTGTCACCATTGGAATGTTTGCTTTTTCGTAGAAAGCAGTAACTTGATTCAGCACAATTTTGGCAGTTGTAAATCGAGAAGGTGCACCAAGAGAACCTGGACGCTCACTGTGTGCTGCTACATTGCAATGATACATCATGCACCTCAAAACTTGTAAACAAGTTGGTAGTCGAAGAATTCCAGTAATTATAGCATCATCAACACAGATTGCAGGGCCAATGCCAAACAATTCAGTTTTCAGAAGAGTTTGTGGTTTCTTTGTTCGCGAGGCATGAGACGCAGTAATAACTGGATATGCAACTGTTGAAGTGATGCCAGGGTCAGCCAGCATTTCCTTAGAAGGTGTAAACATTTTATTGTTATTTTTCATATGATTTCCATGTTCTGATTTTATAGGTCGTGTGTATCAGAAATTAAAATAATATAATAAAGAAATTAAAATGCTTGCCTTGGTCATCAATATGCGGTAAGGAAAAGTGTTGTTTTTGCTAATAAAATGTGAATTTTAAATTTTTTTTCTAGCACAACTGCTTATCAAAATCAATCATAGCTACCAAACATTATAAAACCAAAGACTATAAAACAATTTATATAGCGCTTCACTTTTTGTATGTAAGTCTGTAAGACTTTACAAGAAGGATGGTTTATCTAGTTTTCGCTTAATTATGCAAACTTTGTTGAAGTCCGGGGGACCTTTAAATATTGTCAAATATTTTTTATTTTTTTTACACAATGCTTTTTTTGATCAATGGAACAAATTTAAATAGCAGAGCAATTATTAAAATTTTTTTTTGGTGATGCACCTAACATACATACATATATATATATATATATATATATATATATATATATATATATATATATATATATATATAAGATATATAAGATAAAAACATGTTTTAATATTATGTTACAAATGAAATCAACAATACAAAATAATGATCGGAAATAAACGGAAAAAGCAATCGGAATAATACATGAATCTTATAATTCAAGCGAATTATTATTTTATATATTCTATTTTAATATAAGTTTTAAGGAAATAATGTAATGGTTGGTTGCCGTATATTTTGAAAAAATGACATGTCTTTTATTGATCCATCCACCCTGTTGGTATAAATAAGAATGGAAATAACATTTCTTAAGCCAGGAAGCCATCAGATACTTAAATTGAATCAAATTTCTTTCTTTCTTTACAAGTTAGACTAAAGTTGTGTCATTAATAAGGCAAATCATTTAAGAAAAAACAAAAACAGTTATTTATAAAATGGGTTGTGGTTTTCAATATATATATATATAGGCCTATATATATATATATATATATGACAAGAATTGTACAATATATATGAAATAAAAAAAAAACCACTCTTTAATTAAATTTAATTAAATTTATATGTATCTACGTATATAGATTATAACACTAAAAAGTTTATATTTTCTGATAAATGGTGCCATGGAATATAAAGTCAAACATTGATCGCAGTCAAAGTGATTAAAAAAAGAGTAATTAAATTCCCGAAATGCGTATTGCTAGAAGAAGTGGTGCTTTCTTTCAGGCTCGGAATAAATTCATACAAAAAGTGGACGATGGAAGCACCGAAATAATCTTTTTGTTGGGTGAAGTTTGTAGAGATGTGAATGTAGGACTTGTTGGTCATTTCGTATTCCTTCCAATGAACTAGTCCTTGTTGATTAGGATTTCTATGAAATAAGAACAGAATGTGAGTTTAAAATGAGATTTTTATAGTTCTTTTTTGCTCATTGATTGTTTTTATCAAAACACAGCAATGTAGCCTACGTGTCTGAATTTCAATGACTTATAAATTATCGTTATTAAAAGAAACATTTAAATGCATAAACTATCTAAACGATTTTTTTCAAAAAACAACCTCGGTCATTAACAACAGTAAATGTTTATGATTGTAAATAAATATTTAATCTTTGTAAGCCATCTTTATTCATTTTTATAGAGTTATAGAATAGAAGAAATGTGAGACAAAGTACGAACCAAAGATTTGATAATGTATAATCTAATATGTGGTGCGAACCCATTTTCTAGAGTGATAGAATGGGAGATACGTGAAACAAAGTACGAACCACAGATTAGATAATATATAATCTATGGTACGAACCCAATTTCTAGAGTGATAGAATAGGAGGTACGTGAGACAAAGTACGAACCACAGATTAGATAATGTATAATCTATGGTACGAACCCAGTTTCTAGTGTGATAGAATAAAAGACACGTGAGACAAAGTACGAACCCAGTTTTAACAAAGTTGCTCATATACGTCATCCAGATTTTGGAGAAATTGACGTCATCGTTGGAAGAAACTGCCCCAAAAATAAAAGGAATGTCCGAATCATGGTCGGTGCCTTCAAACCAGTTGACCAGACCCTTAATCAGTGGACTCGTTTTCGTTGTGGAGAACTTGTATACGAAAGTCCTTCCTTTGTTGCTGGACGAATCCACCAGGGGGCCCAGGACGTGGGCGAGGGCCGTGTCTGACGTGGGGACAGTGAAGTACAGGTCCGTGAGCATCTCCACCAGTTTCATGCTCTGTAAGACTGATCGTTGGGATTCTCCCATTGAATATATCGATCAGTGATTGCATTAATTTCTATTTTGTACCTTTCCTTGTCAACGGTGAAATTTTTGGCGAAAAATTCATAAGCAATCTGCTTGAAATCTTCCAAAGATATAGTTTTCGAAGGTAACTCCGCAAATAATGTCAAGTTTTTCAAGGCGTTGGACAGAATGTAAGCCCTCAGGGCGTAGAAGACAACGCCGTCCTCTGGTGTGATGCCAATGAGCAGGTCTTTGCTGTAAAAACTGGCAGGCACTGATAATGTTCTGGATTTATACTTTGATAATGGGTTGGACAGGAAATCATAAGGGTCTTTTGGTATCAGGGGACCACCGATCACAGGTATTAGAGTAAACGCTAGCGGCACCAACACTGGGAAACTGATATCTGTGAGATTAGAGACAGACACGTCCATCAGGCATGATTTGATGTCCAAGCTCCTGGACTGCCCTTGTATACCGCAACCCAGGTCGTTGGCTACCATCAGCGCCATATTGTATTTATTGCTGGTGATAACTTTAGGAATAAATGACGTACCGCTCAGGGCGATAATTCTCTGGAATACTTCCGGACCTGGTTGTGGGAACAGGGCTAGTAAAGTCGAGTAGATGCCTCCCGCCGAGTTCCCACCTACGGTCACCGCTCCTGGGTCACCCCCAAAGGCTTCAATGTTCTCATGCACCCACTGCAGGGCCACCAGCTGGTCCCACATGGCTAAATTATCAGGAATGACGTCATCGCCCGTGGACACAAATCCTAAAACCCCTAGCCTGTAGTTCGACGTGACGACAATGATGTCACCCAGTCCGGCAAGGATGGACCCGTCGTAACAGTTTCCCGACCCCAGGTAGAAACCACCGCCATGAATGTAGAATAAAACGGGATACTTCTTACCGCCAGGCAGTGTCGTGTTGACCCCAGACTGGACATCGGCGGACGTTAGGTTGGGCAGAGGGACGTAAATATTGAGAAAAAGGCAGTCCTCATTCATGCTCGGTGCAAGGCTCTGAATACAGCTGTCAGCAACAATCAGTGGCTGCGGGCATATGCTGCCCAATTTGAGGGCATCACACTGTCCTCCAGAGGGCGTATTGATAACCGGTACAGTAAACCTTCGACTACTTGTGGTTGGCTTAGCGTAAGGTATACCAAGAAATTTAGCAGCCACGTAGCTGGACGTTGAGAAATTGGTAGAGTAGGCCAACCCAGTGTAAGCTGTTTTAGTTTGATTTGAGGCCAAAGTTGATATGTATACATCGGCCAAACTGGTTTGAGGCAGACTGCTGGCCAATAACGTCAGCAGGCAGAGGGTTGGACTCATTGAAATATTTACCATTTTAGACAATAGAAAATATATTCCCGTAAATATATTGTCGGATGTTTTAAGCAATCTGAAAATATTATGAAAGTACGATTATTATAGAAATTAGAATGAAACATTTGTTAGAAACATTTAAACATTATTGTGCTAAGTTATAATCAATTTAAACACTATTGTGCTAAGTTATAATCAATTTAAACACTATTGTGCTAAGTTATAATCAATTTAAACTCTATTGTGCTAAGTTATAATCAATTTAAACACTATTGGGCTAAGTTATAATCAATTTAAACACTATTGTGCTAAGTTATAATCAATAAGGTGCGTCCTGTCTCAATAGGTGCAATAGTAAGAATTGTATTTTTTTCTTTATTAGCTCATGTTATAAAACTTATCAAATTGTATGAAAATAAATGTAATATAGATTTTGATTAATGATACAATGTATTGAGAATTAAAACCACGTAAAAAAACATAATAATACTAGTATATGAAATAAGCAATGCACATTATAGGTGAAAGGTCAGTCGGCAGTAATTGACGCAATGTGAACTGTCACCTTTAATTAAACAACGTTAAACGAAACTTACACTTCTACATTTATTGATGATGGCTATTTTATGCCGAAAAAAAGAAACGAAAAATTAAACACGTAAAAACGCTAACGGTAATAAAATATACACATTTACAGTACCCATTACAGTACAAAGAACACGAAAAAGTAAAGCCCATTAGTGTTACTCGCTACATTTAATGCCCTTGTTGTTCAATTCACAAAATGCATTAGATTTTTTTTCTTTCTTTTGGAAAATAAATATGTCAAAATAATATCTGCTCTATGAATACTGTCACAATTTGTGATACTTAAAAGTAACTCGTCATTTAACATAATTCATAATAACTATATGACAGAAAACAGGAATAACAACATTCTGCATAACTTACTCCACTGAAAGCTGTTAGTGGCACACTGTAACTACCGACTCTAACCATTTATTACTCAACCTGAGTACACATAGTCACGTGATTAGGCAACACAAACATACACGGTCACACATACACATAAAATAGTTAATAAGCAGTTCCATCAATGATGGGCTGGATTCTATTATTGTGTCCCATGTTACCAGACTATCTTCACTCCATTATTATTCAGCAACACTGCACGCTAAGCTGACTGACTTAACAGCATGGGTTCTCACACTTTGCATTATTCTAGCCTCTACGTTAATGTGTTGACCGCAGTCAATTCGCTGTGTACACTTGGTAGAGGGGAACAATTATTGCAGCGACACACACTCTCACACACAAACAAACATCACAGAAAATAATTATCTTAACACGTAAATTAAAATTTTCTTCCCTGTCATACTTGATCAACAATTTGAGCCGCCCTGCGACGTTACCTTGAAACATTACGGTGACGGCTACAGAAGTATTTGGTGATTGGGACCGAACAATGACCGAAACAAACGACTCTTTGTTCGTTATGGAATTTTTGGTGGTAATACGGTTACAAAATAATAAAAGAAACCGTTTCTACATCATGAGCTGTTTGTAGTGGCGTTGTTGAGATGTACTTGGTGTTCGGTACACTGTCTAGCAGTGGCGCTGTTGAGATGTACTTGGTGTTCGGTACACTGTCTAGCAGTGGCGCTGTTGAGATGTACTTGGTGTTCGGTACACTGTCTAGCAGTGGCGCTGTTGAGATGTACTTGGTGTTCGGTACACTGCCTAGCAGTGGCGTTGTTGAGATGTACTTAGTGTTCGGTACACTGCCTAGCAGTGGCGCTATTGAGATGTACTTGGTGTTCGGTACACTGTCTAGCAGTGGCGCTGTTGAGATGTACTTGGTGTTCGGTACACTGTCTAGCAGTGGCGTAAATAGATTTGGTAGATAACGCCCCTTTTTGAGATACGAACGACTTATAGTAAAACAATTTAGAAACTAAACCATATATATTTAAATACCTTAGAATACGACCATGCTTTGAAATTCGAACATCTGATTTGTTATGTCGGAGTTTTCTGTATTTTTCGGTATTTACCCGCGTCTTAGTGAGTCCTAGGCTGGAGATTTTTTTTTATTATTACCCAACTGTAGCGAAAAGTAAACGGTAGCCTTTGACACTAGCCGTAGATCCGTGCATAATCTCACCCCCCCCCCCATCAGACTACGTGTACCGCTCTGGCTGCCTCTGTACACACATTATTTAAAACCTGAACGATTTATAATTCGGACAATGTCATACAATTTAAGCTTGTATTCTGAGTCTGAGGTATTTTGTATTCTGAATCTGAGGTATTTTGTATTCTGAATCTGAGGTATTTTGTATTCTGAATCTGAGGTATAACTAGCAGCAGGTATAGTGACACCCCTGAGAGGACGCCCCCCCCCCAACCCCATGCACCCATACATCATAAAATTGTTATTATATTTATATCCTTTAACAATTTATTGTCTGTTTATTGGCTTGTATATTATTTAACTTAATTTACTGTTATTATTATAATCAACAATAACAAATACAGCAATAACAACAACAACAACAACGACATTAACATTTAAGATATAGATGCGTAGTTAATATTCCAATTTTATTTTTAAACTTTCGTGGCAGGATTGTTCTCATAGAATAAAATGTTTGTCCATCTTCACTCAAGTTCGTTCTTAGGTTGTGCTGGGAGGGGTGGGGTGAGGTTTTAGGTAGGAACGTAGTCTGTAATTAGACTATTCCCCTAACTGTTTCTTCTAACTCGTACAATAGTTTTATAATTAATGTATCTTCACAAATACATATTATCTATCAAAACTTGTTTATTTTATTTAATAAATTTTGGCAAAGTTTTGTACTGAGAGGTGGGGACGGGAGGGAGAAGTGGGTTTCGGTGTGTGTGTAGGGGGGTGGGTGGGGGGCAACTAGGTAAACTGCCCTAGGCCCCCACACTTCATTATATCCGAGATTTCAAGGCAGCATGCTCTACATACCTAATTTCTTAATAATGTTTTCTTCTATTTACAATAGTTCTTTTAATCAAGATATATTTCAATGAATGGCCCCCAGCAGGTAACAAGTCAGCTACTTGAGACATTATTACCAGTTGTCTTATTGTTTGAAGATACAAGGGCAGTAATTAAATCTCTATTGACGGCAGTTATCACCCCTTTATCTACAAACAAAACAAGATAATGGCAGGGACAAATGAAATCTATTATATATCTATATCTATTTTTCTTTTTGAATTAGGAAATAATAATAAAAAATTAATTTACAGGCATCAGACTCAAGCAGCGACACTAAAACACAAAAGATTTATTGGAGCAATAGTGTTACGAGATTTAATTGAGTACTGGTTCAGACAGAGACAAAATAAATCATTAATAGCTCCTACAGTTGCCATTCAATATATAGTCCACAGAAAAGATAATCGTGGGCCACAATGGGTTCTAACCAGCCCCGTAGCGTGAAAATTTTACAGGAGGGGCCAGGCATTCTACAGCAGGGGCCAGGCAATAGCGGGGGGGGGGGGGCAAGTAATACATTTTACTAAGTGGAACAAATAAGCAGGGAGGGGGCAGACAAAACGCAGGGGGGGCCCGGGCCCCCTGCCCCCCCGCACGCTATGGGTCTGGTTCTAACATTAGACAGAAGCACCGGACCAAGGGTTGATGGACGGACTGTTAATATGAACTAATGGCAGATGTCAGTGATATAAACTGTCCAACAAATACTTCTATAAAACTTTGGTTCACTCAACTCGGAATTGAAAAGCTTTGAGTGAAAGGGTGTTTGGACTGGCGAGACTTGAACAGATTTTTAGTGTTGTTACAACAGAGTTTGTTAGATTCATCTACACATAAGTTAATTGCAAAAAAAAAAACATTTGACGCAACTTTAAAATAAAAAAAAAAAAACAACAACTCTATTGCTAAAACAACAATGACAATTTTACAGTATTTTAGACATAAAAAAGTCCCATAGAGAAATAAAACTATCCGTAAACTTTAAAAAGCACAGTAGGTGGTCATGAGATTTATTGTATGTGGTTTCTTGTATGTGTTTTATTGTATGTGATTTCTTATATGTGATTTATTGTATGTGATTTCTTATATGTGATTTATTGTATGTGATTTATTGTATGTGATTTATTGTATGTGATTTATTGTATGTGATTTATTGTATGTGATTTATTATATGTGATTTATTGTATGTGATTTTTGTCACTCTGTGTGAATCATTGTTTCATTCGTATTGAACTTGACCTCATATTTACTTATCAGTGTACACAAGGTACCGTGTAATTAATAACTTCATTATATGAGATAAAACATGAATTGTCACACGAGTTAAAAGTAGGGGCAGGTAGGCTGGGCTTGGAAGAAATAATTGAACTGAGTGGGAGTGGGACGTATACATACAAGTTTAGAAACAGATCTCAAACAATGGGGCGAAAAAATCAATAACTGTCCGGATAGTTATATTTGACGGTGGATAAATGATATACATTAAAATAACTAATCTGATAGTTATATTTGACGGTGGATAAATGATATACATTAAAAAAACTAATCCGATAGTTATATTTGACGGTGGATAAATGATATACATTAAAATAACTAATCCGATAGTTATATTTGACGGTGGATAAATGATATACATTAAAATAACTAATCCGATAGTTATATTTGACGGTGGATAAATGATATACATTAAAATAACTAATCCGATAGTTATATTTGATGGTGGATAAATGATATAAATTAAAATAACTAATCCGATAGTTATATTTGACGGTGGATAAATGATATAAATTAAAAATCACTGTCCGGATAGTTATATTTGATGGTGGATAAATGATATAAATTAAAATAACTGTCTGGATAGTTATATTTGACGGTGGATAAATGATATAAATTAAAAATCACTGTCCGGATAGTTATATTTGATGGTGGATAAATGATATAAATTAAAAATCACTGTCCGGATAGTTATATTTGACGGTGGATAAATGATATAAATTAAAATAACTGTCCAGATAGTTATATTTGACGGTGGATAAATGATATACATTAAAATAACTAATCCGATAGTTATATTTGACGGTGGATAAATGATATACATTAAAATAACTGTCCGGATAGTTATATTTGACGGTGGATAAATGATATACATTAAAATAACTAATCCGATAGTTATATTTGACGGTGGATAAATGATATAAATTAAAAAAATGTCTGGATAGGTATATTTGATGGGGCATAAAATATTACAGTATAGCCTTAAAATATTAATGCAAAAAAAATACATCATATAAATACATCAATGCTTATAATTGTCAAGTCTGATATGGAATGAAAGTTTTGTACATTTTTTATTGGATTTGGACACTTCTGTTCCTTTGTGATTATGTAACGAGATAATTGGAGTGTTAAAACTAATAAGATTTTGCAAATCATTATCGTTTTAAAATGTGCTACAGGGTAAAAAAAAATATTTAGAATTAGTGAATTGGATAAAGAAAAAAAAAATTAACCAGTTTCTTAACAATGGTCTTTTTGCCTTCTTGATTTATCTTCAAGGGCGTTAATTCAAAACACAGTTGACGAGAGTATTTTAGCGACTATCTCCCTTTATATGATTTGAACAAAGCTAGCAAAATTGAAATCCATCAACATAACCTATATAGACAGAGTCATGATATAATTATAAGCGACCGCCTAGTACAAAGTGTTCCCTCTAATTTTCATAAATCTGTGCGCGGCTAAAGGTATTAGCTGTGCCCAACTTTCCAATTCAAGTGAAATAAATTTTTGCTTTTGTGTGCGCAATTCTGTTGTAATTTGTGAGTGCGCCCTCGGTGAGTCGTGTGTTTGCGCACATCTTAGAAAAATCAGTGTTATGTACCCCCCCCCTCCCCCCACTACAAAAGGAGATTCCAGTACATTATACTAGGTTTTTATGTATTATTTATATTTTTTTACGTTAAAACATAATATGTTACATTGACACACTAATATTTAAAATGTATGTTGTCATAAAACCTTTTCAGTGCCTCCATGTTTAGTGTGAGATCTATGTTTTGGTCACATACGGCTCCTAAACAACGCATTTTATTTATATATTATTATATAATTCTTTATATATTACATTTTATATTTAAAAATTTTAAATTATATATAATTTATACATTTTTATATTATATATAATTTATAAATTTTTATATTATATATAATTTATACATTTTTTAATATTACATATAATGTATACATTATATATCCATGCATTTTATATTTATGTGATAGATTGAAAAATAACAAATTATATGTTGTAATACATACAATACCTAATAGGACCACTCATAAGGCAACATAGGGCAGTGACAGGCACTTTGGCATTGTGCCCCACAATACATAAGAATGGCTTTGAGTACACTACAGTGCACCAGGACTGCCCCTACCCCCCCGCCCCACCTACTTGGGCCTTTCTGATCGCACAATAAGGTATATCTATGTGCAATTTTATAGCAGACAACATTGCTGTCAATCTCTTGTTTACATACATAGAGTTGTATCATAAATTTAAATTATTCGCTAATCTGAATAGTGCCATAAATAAAATCTGCAAAAGTGTAGTTCTGATTAGATGGCATTAGTTGTAATAAAGCCACCACTCCACTACTCTACCACCAAAATAATGTTTAACAATTTTCGGCTCCAGACAACTACCATTGCTCAGAGTGATCTTCCTTGTGGCCCCTCCCCCTCTATAGGGTGAATCATTTCCAATCTGTGTCCCTATGCAGCCTCCTGGTTGGCCTGTTCATGTTCTGGCTCCAGTTGTAGAATCTCCCTGCAACAAAAATATGTTCATTACCAAATACAAACAAACAACAGACATCAACGAAACAAAACGCAGTTTAAAACAATAAAATAAAACACACATATGGAGAGTGTCATTAGACTTACACGGGAGGAAAAAAAAAACTAAAACCAAAAATACAAAACAAACTTCTTCACTTAATGTTGATACCACTCGTCCCCCCCTGCACACACCATCCCCACCCAGTACACCCCCCTCCCCCCACCCACCCACCCACCAAAACATTTACGGATGAGTGGCCGCCAGAATTCAGAAACAATTCATATATATTTTATTATTATTATTATTTAGGCATTCACTTTCCTGAGCCCGAAGAAGGAAACAAAAACAACACTCCAGATCCGTTAAAACCACCAACAGCGTCTTGAGAGCATCGTAACGACATTTCGTTAAGATGGGGGGGGGGTCTCAAGGTGAGGGGAGGGTGGGGGAACTCTGAAGGCAAAAAAAAGGGGGGGGGAGTAAGGGATAAATCTGTTGTCATCAGCCCCGTAACTCTGGATAGAAATCTCTCTACCAAAAGCTCGTAATGTTTACATCAGGTAAAACAAACTTGTAAGAAATGAGTTGATTATACACCCTCTCCCCCCCCCCCACTCTTTCGTTCTTTCTTTCTTTTTTCCTTCCTACCCTCCTCATGATAACTTAATGATCGCAACAGAGATTTTCCCCCTCCTGTTCTTTTATTGCTTAAACGCATGTAAATGATGGAGAAACATGGCTTTTTACCACGTCCCGGCAAATAACCGGAACACACACACCCTTCAGCGTCTTCTTCCCCCCCCCCCCCCAGTGGCTTAAAGATATGTTTCCTTTCCTTGTTGCAACATGTTCTTGCCGCATTAAACCCAGAAGACAAACAAGTTTTCCCCCCGACTTGTACTTAAAACATGTACGTGTTGTCGTCACCTTATTTTTTTTAAATCCACGGAAGCAAATCTTAAAGTAAGATGTAAAGATGAAGTGGGAGATGTTAAATCAGAATTGGGAGGGAGGGAGAGACGGGGGGGGTGGTAAGATAATTCTAACCAATAACTTTGTTTTTCTTCTGCGACTGTAATTGATTGATTTCACATACATTTAGAGAAAAAGACAAAACAAGACCGTCAACTTTTTGGGGTTAAGTTTTCTCCGACTCCCGCTGAGACGAGGTATGGTATAAAATATGTACAACTTCAAGCCAAATGTTTAAATTTATTGGTCTGTGTTCACATTTTGTTTTTATTTCCTGACCATGATGGGTTGTTGAGTTGATCCATCGCTCTATCGTCACTTGCAGAATACAAACATTTGCATTTTGCGAAGATGGCTTTCTACGACAATACATGGCGGCGGGGGGTGGGGGTGGAATAAGGAAACAAAGATTAAAGGGGAAAAAAATATTTTAGAACTTACTTTTGGTGTCCTCTAGTTTTTATATATATAAAACAATCACACAAAATACCTCAATACAAGGTCTAATGATATACAATAACAATCGTATCGATTTGATTGTTTTACTGAACTGTTAGTTAGTTTATTGATTGGCCTGTTGGTTGGTTTGTTGGTTGGCTTTTTGGTTAGCTTGTTGGTTATGGTTGATCTTTTGGTTGGCTTGTTGGTTGGCTTGTTAGTTGGCTTGTTGGTTGGCTTGTTGGTTAGCTTGTTGATTAGCTTATTCGTTGGCTTTTGGTTGGTCTTTTGGTTGGCTTGTTGGTTGACTTGTTGGTTGACTTGTTGTGTGGCTTGTTGGTTGTGGTTGGTCTTTTGGTAGGCTTGTGGGCTGGCTTGTTAGTTGACTTATTGGTTGGCTTGTTGGTTAGCTTATTGGTTGGCTTGTTGGTTGGTCTTTTGGTTGGCTTGTTGGTTAACATGTTGGTTAGATGGTTGGTTGGCTTGTTGGTTGGCTTGCTGGTTGGTCTTTTGGTTGACTTGTTGGTTGTCTTGTTGGTTGGATTGTTGGTTGGCTTGTTGGCTTGCTGGTTGGTTTTTTTGGTTGGCTTGTTGGTTTGCTATATGAGATAATTGCCTACACATTAAATTCTTTAAAAATAAATCAACCTGTGACTTTAAAAACAGATACACGTACAATATAAATAATAACAAACCAATAATGAGCTGTAAAACAAAATAAGTAAATGAAAAAAATAATAAAAATGAAAAAAAAAATGGAAGAAATAACACAAATAAGATAATGATAAAAAATATAATGATATCAATGAGAAAATAATGATAATGACGAACTACAAATGTTGGTAGCTGACATAAAATGTTGGTAGCTGACATAAAATGTTGGTGTTTTACCAAGTGCGACTTGTAACTACTGGTGTAGCTAACTCATCAGGTATGTCTCCTCTACACAGTGCCACCATCAAGTGCAGGCCGTGTTCATGATCTCATTAAAACACAATTACTACAGCCAGATATTTATCTCAGATGGCGGGAAACAGACAGTAAATCTGCCCATTTGTCAGTTTGATGACAAACCTCTCACGTACTTCAGGTCTCACCTCCTCGGCGAGGAAAAAAAAAAGGTTTTTTGTTGCTATGATCATTACCATCCGTCTCACCTTCAACACCTTCTTCTGGAGTCACTACTGGAGAGTCAGGGAAAGATAAGCGCGAAGAAAAAACACAAGATTGAATGTATTTATTAAGACAATATATGAAGAGCGGGGCAATACAGGAATAAATATAGAGCGTTAAGGGGGAGTTTGAAGAACTTTTGAAATTATTTCTTTATCATAGGAATAATATTTGTAATGATCTCTTTTGTAGAGATCTCTTCTGTAATTATCTGTTTTGTAAAGATCTTTATTGTAGACAGCTCCTTTTTTAATGAAGTTTTTATGTAATGATCTCTTTTGTAATGAATTCTTCTGTAATGATCTTTTTTGTAATGATCTCTCTTGTAATGATCTTTTTTGTAGATCTCGTTTGTGATCTCTTTTTTAATGATATATATATATATATATTAGGGTGTCCCAAAAATGCTCGAAAATTATTTTTTTTTAAATCTTTGGTGTCTCACCCCCTGAAATGTGTCTCTTGGGTACAATGAGTGAATTGGTGAAGTTGTAGCTCATTTGAACAACATTTAGAGGTCCCCCAAGAGCTTTTAAAATTCCAGTATTAGGCCAACATAAAATCCAGACGAATCATGGCTCAAATAATTTGCAGTTTTTGCATACCATAGTTGAATAAAATGAAGTTTAAATATACTTATATTTATCTCATTGCTACCATTAACTAGAGTTGAAATTGTGTGATTCTTAATTAGAAAATGTAATATATGCTAGAAAACATATAAAATACCTAATGTGCAAAATTTAAGCAATGTGCATATTTTTTGAAGATTTAATTTTTTTAAACTAAGCATGCTAAATTGTCCAGGCATCATATCACCAAAAGTTGCTGCAGTGCTGGACAGAACGAACACCAGCATTAGAAAATCAACAATGATACTTGCATCCGCATTCAACGAAGCTGGTGTTCCGACATCTGACACAGTATTTTCCAAGAGAACAATGCATCGTTATCGCAAGCTTTGTCGTCAACAAGCTGCAGCATGTATAAAAGAAGACTATATTCCCTCAAAATCTATTGTACATTGGGATGGTAAGCTATTGTCCGATGTTAACGGACATGTTACCAACAATGGCGATCGATTACCTGTCCTGCTCTCGTCACTTGTCGATGGCACTACAAAGCTTCTTGGTGTTCCCAAGTTAACGTCCGGGTCAGAATGGGTAGCTGCTGATGCAGTATATGAACATATGGAAGTGCGAATGTATGGTCATCAGCATGTGCTTCGACACTACGGCTTCCAATACTGGAAGACTCAATGGAGCTTGCACTCTGTTAGAAGTAGCCCTGGGACGTAATCTATTATGGATGGCATGCCGTCATCACATGTTGGAAGTACTCCTTTCCGATGCATTCAATGTTTGTCTTGGACCATCCACTGGACCAGAGGTTTTGTTTTTTAAGAGGTTTCGAGAAAAATGGCCAGAATTAAACCACACACCCAAAGCCAGATCCGCCCCTTTGATAATCGTGTCTGATTCGATTAAAGAATTTATTAAATGTCAACTTGAGGTCAGTCATTCATGTGATGATTATTTGGAATTTCTTCTGCTTGCTGCACAAATGGTTGGGTTGGAGGTTGATGTCAGCATTCGCAGACCTGGGCAAGGTGGATGGCGAAAGCAATCTATGCATTGAAAATCGATCTATTGTTTGCAGGCAATGAAACCATCTTTCAGTTAACAGCTCGAAAATTACAAGGTAATCAGCGCTTTAATCGGTTTACCATATGTGTTTATCTTCAATCATGGTTTTCATGCAGGCTCACCGCAGATGCACCTGTGAATGATATCTTGTTGATAAAGCGTTTATACGAAAATGATGGTGCGTCACTCGTGGTACTTGAGTCCGGAACTGTCAACGCTTCCGTTATTTTAAACCCTTTTGTCGGTCAAAGAAAAAACTGGCCTTGTTCGGACAATGCAATCAGAACGTGGACCGCATCTCATAAAAACACTATCAAAAAGTGTTGTTGATTTGCATGCTTCTACCACATTTTTTGAAACATCCAACATTGATGCCAGTTTTCTAGATGTTCCTGTTGAAGCCTGGTCAGATACACCATTTTTTAAAGTTGCAGCAGATTTTGTAAAGAATCTGGTTTGTATCAATGACTCTGCAGAGCGAAGTGTAGCATTGATACAAAATTTCAATGACAGTATCACCAAGAATGAAGAATAAAGACAATTTTTGCTCCAAGTGGTTGAAAAACATCGGAAAAATTTTGCAGAGTGTAATCGTGAACAGCTGGCTAAAATTTAAATTTGAAGAACTTTTTTAAATTTTTGTCTACCCTACAGTACAAAGTACAAAATAAATAGCAGGAATGCTTATTAGCATTTCTTCTTCTTATTATTTTTCAAGCAGATTGACTTTGATTCAAGAATTAACTTGACAAAATGAATAATACTTTGTTTTTCATAATTTTTTACTTAAATTTCAAATTTAAAAATATAAACCATTCAAGATTTATATATTTTGTTTCATTTAATATTATAAACAATACTAAGCATCAATTTGTTACTTAATATATCAGTTTCGCATATAATGCAACATTAACGCTGTATTAGATTTGACCGCGAATGATTTTACACCAAAATCTGGAACTTTAAACCTCTTGGGGGACCTCTAAACATTGTCCAAATGAGCTGAAATTTTGCAGGTTAACTACTGTTACCATACAGACATATTCTGTGGGGTGAGACATCAACATTTCAAAACTTCGTTTTTTTGGGACACCCTAATATATATATATATATATATATATATATATATATATATATATATATATATATATATATATATATAAGCTATTATTGTGGATAATATTTTTTGAGCTGTTTCATAATTATTACGTTTCTCTTCATGTGAGTGTGATTATTCTGGTTTTTAGTAACGTACTATTGTTTGTAATGACCATTGGGGGTGGGTTGGTTGGGAGGGGGGGCATGTACCATCGAGCCAAGGCTTCAAATTGTTTCTTTTTATAAAAATGTTTGTTAGAGAAGCAGATAGGAAAAAAAAAGTCGACTTATTCTTTGAAAAAAAAAGATTAAGTTATATTTGATTGTTCATTTCTGAATTCACTTCACTCTATTATAACATAGGATTCATTAATTCACTTCATTATATTAAAGCATAAAAGTCATTAATTCACTTTTTAAACAAATTATTTTATTGAAATTAAATTATATTGTTTAAACAAACAAACAACAAACTAACTAACTGGCTGACTACAGGAGTCAAATGTGGATTTTCAGGATTACCTGCCACTGATTGATTCACTTACCTGCGACTGATTGATTCACTTACCTGCGACTGATTTATTCACTTACCTGCCACTGATTTATTCACTAGTTGAGGGAAGTCGTACTATTTAGGTTTATATCGGTCTCTGGTGTACACTTTTGTCAATCGACACTGTGGGCTTAGCCTGGTGACTATTGAGGCTAAAGTTGTAACAATATTACCTCCATGTTGCCTCATAGATACCCGGACTGACAATATAGACTGACACTATAGACTGACAATATAGACTGACACTATAGACTGACAATATAGACTGACAGTATAGACTGACAATATAGACTGACACTATAGACTGACACTATAGACTGACACTAAAGACTGACAATATACAATGAAACCATAGATTTACAATATAGACTTACAATATAGACTGACACTATAGACTGACAATATAGACTGACACTATAGACTGACAATATAGACCAGCCGTGGGCAAACTACGGCCTGCGGGCCATGTGCAGCTCAAAATAAAAGTGTGCGTTTTGTGTGTGTCTGTGTGTTTGTGTGTGTGTGTGTGTGTGGGTGGGGGTCCTGATTTTTTTTCCCATAACCCATGTCGTCGTTGGGTTAACGGATGGATACCATACTTTCATACGTGCCCATCTGTGGGCTTATAGACTTGGTAGCGCCCATCTGTGGGCTTATAGACTTGGTAGCGCCCATTTGTGGGCTTATAGACTTGGTAGCGCCCATGTGTGGGCTTATAGACTCCAAGTTAGCGGCGAATATATTTGGCTTTACCAGGGATTGAACCCTGAACCTTTTGCATGTGATTTGAGTTATACAACGTAATATCAGGGAGTGGGGCGTGGGGAATTTTGGTTAGGTTTTATTTTTCGTTTAATAATATTTGAATATTTCCCTTTTTATAATTTTTGAATGACCCTTTTAATTTATAATTGTATTACGACTTAGGAGATGTAATAAAAAGATCTAAAATTGTACCATTTCTACTGCTTGCCTTCTTCCATCTCTCAAAAACCAACAATTATAATGATCAACACAATTGTTGGAATCTGATAACCAGCTGAACAAAATCAAAACAACAACTGTACGACGTAGACAAATGACGCGTTTGATGGCATCGTCGCCACCTAACGGTAGCAGTCGGTGCAAAAGAAACACAACCCCACCATCAGATAAACAATAATTACCTCCCCTTCAGAAAAAAAAAATTCTCTCTTCTCTCCCTTCTGCCGCAACTGAAGAAACAGCTCTTTGAACGCGTTTCAACCAATACGCCCAGATAAATGGCATGGCAAATTGAAGTGGAAACTCAAGCCGTGGAGAAACCCATCGTCGGGCCCCGGTGGTTCCAGGTCGCCTCAGCGCCGTAACAGTAATCCTACAGCAGCAAGATCTTTCATTTATTCTTCTTGTTCGCCCCCATGTGGTGGCGTCTACTGTGAGCAACATTACCACCAATCAGATTTGAGCCTTGCGTTCTACTGGAAGCGATTGTAACGTCTGCCGTAAGTGTTGGGGCCTGCCTCGTCATATCGGTCATATCTCGGGACTGCCACCCACGACGTGGGGGTACATTCCTTGTGCAGCTCCTTGTAGAAGTGACATGTCCAGTAAATTGACCTATTGTTCATTCCGCTATCTGTAATTTATCAGTTTCTTCATTCTACGAATACCTTTTTGGATGCAATGGAACGACGACCTCCCCCCTTCCCCCCACCACCCCTTCCACCTCTTTGTCTGATTACCTTGAACTCTAGTTATCAGATAAATGGCTTGAAGATGAAGAGTAAAAAAAATATAACATGGAAAAATGAAAGTAAAATAGAAAAGTGACGGGAAGAAAAGAGATCAAGAGGAACGAGAAAAGAGAGAAAGATGGAGAGAACGAAGGAGGAAGACAGCTTCCAGAAATGCGAAGCGATTATCCATGAATTTTGGTATCTCTTGTTTCTATTCTTATCAGTACTTTCTGTGACGTAGGGGGCTCAGCCCAGGGACCGCAACTCTGGTTGAAAGATCAGGCAGCACTGAGACAGAGATAACTGGCCTTGATAGTTTGCCCCTTGCCAGAGTTTTAAAAAAAAAACAACTTTAATTGACATGTTTTTTTTTTACACGTTTATACGTATCTGTTTTATTTAAGTTTTTTTTTTTTTTTTATAAATGCGAGTTAAATAAACATCAACAGCCCCATTGCACGCTCGACTGACTCCGTAATATCTGGCTGAGTCAACAAAAACAAAAATTAAACATATAAAAAAAGAAGAGAGTCAGATTTTGAAAGCTCCGTGTGATAAGAGAAGTGGGGGAAAAGACATTATTGCCCTCTACCTCAACCTCAATTTCATCAAGTTACACTCATCTCTAGTACAAGAGTCTTTGTTGGCGAACCATTCAGCTGTTGATGTATAAATCTCCCGAATGATGATAGCACTTTTAAAAAAAAAATCAAACAAACACTTTTATAATTATTTTTTTTTGTATCGCCATTTGATTGGTCTCACTAAACAGGATGTTTTATCAGCTAAATGTTATCAGACAGAAAATTACAAAATAAAAAAAAAAACAGTAACGATATACCATTTTACTTACAACTGAGAAATAGGACTAAATGAAAAACAAACTAGTTAGTTTATTATTTCTGAAGATTCTGTAACTCACCACTAACTTAGTAACTAAAGGTGGAGGGGTGGGTGGGGGTTTGGTCAGCATTGTACATAATGGCGCTCCCTCGAGTGACTTGTTCCAGAACTTCACGCATGTGCTCTAAAGCCCATCTCCTGACCAAAACAATCGTCAATGAAAAATGACTGACACGTGACACAAGTACTCTACTCCCTGTTCGAGTTAAGTGAGCGAGTGAGTGTAGACATTGAGCTAAACACGCAACCAAAATAATTATCAAAACAAACATTTTAATCACAGTAAACTTTTTTTTTCAAAATAATATCTTAAAGTAAGTAAGAAAATGTTTGTGTAGATCACTTGCAGGTGTAGGAACGCCCTTCCCCCCATCCCATTTCAGTTACGTCTATACGAACGGAAACATTACACACTGTAAGTAAATGTACTAAATTAAAAAAAAAATGTCTTTCAAAAGATAAATAGTTTTCATGAACAGTGAAGTTGAATGTATTCAGACCTGATGCCCTTCAATGCAGCTCCCCTTCCCACCTTAAATCATTTTAGTTCACACCTCTGATTTAGGTTTATGTCAAATGATAAAAATATCAGCCACATTCATAAAATGTCATTCCCTACCCCCCCACCCCACCCCCATCCCAAAAAAAAGGAAACTAAAAAAAAAAAAACTAATCACAAGAAAACATGGTTTATATTTATTACTGCTAATAGAAAAAAAATCAAATAAATTGATGTTGGCCTGACTTGTTGACAAATTGACCAACTTTGATGTCATCAATTTGACTTACACAGCTACCTATATATTCACACCGTTTAGAGATAAGCTCCCACACCCCTTCCCCAAACTCCCCCCCCCAGTACCCAGGGTATCGATGTACCGGGGCAGGCCGTCCTGACCGGAGGCACCACAGAAATGAACGGTTCCCTCAGATAAGATAAGACATTACCCCCTCCCCACCCACCCCCCCCCTTTCCCCACCCCGTCAAGTGCCCGCTGGTGGGGATGAGATTAAGGGCGACAGTTGCTGTATGTAAAGAAGCGACACCCGAGGCCGTGACGAACTTGGAAGCGAGGGTGCGGTGCGGGGTGGGTGAGTCTCGCTAGCTCCGTCTGGGAAAACGATTTCTCGTCGTTGTTTTTTTTAATTTTATGTGATAAAACTGATATCCTCACTGCGACCATCATCGGGACTTTTGATGAGATAGAGATAAGACTTCTGAAGAGGTCGTGGAAAAAAAAATATGGCTTTCTGGTAGTTGTTTGTTTTTAAAATAATTTATTATTTCTTTTTAAATTTGAAACAAAATATTAGGGAATGTGTTGGGTGCATTTTAAAGGTTTACAGTAAACCATTCAAGGGCAGTAAATGTTTGCAGATAGAAGAAATTTATCAAAACGTGTTCATTTGTTATCTCCCCCTTGCTGTTGATGAATGTCAAATCTGGATGAAGTGAAGATCCAGAAAACGAGAGAGAGAGAGAGAGAGAGAGAGAGAGAGAGAGAGAGAGAGAGAGAGAGAGAGAGAGAGAGAGAGAGAGACTTTTTTTTTCAGGCTATTTTACTTACATATATAGCTTATCTAATTTTTGGGCATAAAAAATTGAATCTTATTGAAGTTCACTTCTGGGTATTTTGGCAGCATTGGCATTTAGGGCTTCAACAGCCGTGTGTGAGACCAGTTTTAAACCCTCACACGAATGCTCACCCCATATCGCAGATCAATGTTACAAAAGCGTCTAAGATATCTTTTCCTGCTTGCATTTGAAACAGATTTAACAGACAATCTGAATGCTGAAGCATTTTTAGGTAAATTCTGTGCTAAACCACGACGTTTGCAAATTTGAAACGTAATATAATATAAGTTCGCAACCAGTGCCGACGAGTGGGGGGGGGCAATACCCAGGGGCCCGGCGAATTTAGGGACCCGGACTGAGCTGGCCAATCAAAATTTTAAAATATTAATATCAGCACGGGGATCCGCGTCACCCCTGCCCAGGGCCCCAAAATTTCTGTCGCAACCTTGTAATAATTTTATATATTGATATCTTCTGAGGACAACTAGCAACTTAAATAAGTTAATAAAATAACATTGACTTCTGACTTCATTTTTATACATATGTATAATAAAACAATAAAGTACAAACTCCGTCATTTCTGAGTGATATTATTTAATTTGCAAATTTACTTTTTAGCAGAATTAATTTAATTTAAAATTGAAAAAATGCGATTGTTGTTGTTGATAGATCTGTTCTTTGTTTTCAATATTTTATAAGAAATATCACACAAATAGCTAAGCTATATTCGTGCATCTTTGTCGTTCTTCCCGGGTTGTACGTTAAACAAACAGTATAATGTGACTCACTGAGATCCCCCCCCCCCAAACCCCTCCTCTCCGTTCGCAAGCTTTCGACGCTTCGCGCCTCCATTTTCACACCCCCCCTCGAACATTTCTTCTACCCCACCAGGGGCGGATTTAGGGGGAAGGGCACCAAGTCCCCCCCCCTGTTATCGCAAGTTTAGGTAAGACATCATTAAATTATCGAAATATTTTTTGTTCTAAGACCAATTTTCAACAATGAAATCAGTTTTGCCCCCCCCCCCGGCCATGATGTCAAAGTTTTGCCCCCCCCCGTCAAAGTTGTCTAGATCCGCCTTTGTGCCCCCAGGATCATTCCTGGCTACGGGCCTGCATAGAGAGAGACATAGAGAGAGACATAGAGAGAGAGAGAGAGAGAGAGAGAGAGAGAAAGTCATAGAGAGAGAGAGAGAGTGAGAGAGAGGAGTCATAGATAGATAGATAGATAGATAGAGAGAGAGAGAGAGAGAGACAAAGAGAAATATATGTCTGCCTTGTCACGTGGTCATCGATGGATTCCATATTCTTCATTATGATTCCTACTAGGAAGATGGTTAATGTAAGAGGAAAATCTCTCTCTCTTTCTCTCTCTCTCTCCCTCTCTCTCTCTTTATGAGGCAATGTAAGACCAATGGCTACAAAAAAGACAAACATACACAGTCTCCCCGTCCCAATTTAGTACTGCATCCAACACCATTGATATATAGGTAAGTGCTACTTCCAACACCATTGATAAATAGGTAAGTGCTACATCCAACACCATTGATATATAGGTAAGTGCTACACTAAAATACTCTAAGGCCCTCTGTGTAACACCTTACTAGTGTCAAGGACTAAACAAAGTCACTGGTAAATATTTGTATGAATATTTCTAGTCACATTTAAATCTTTATGAAGGAAAATATTTAAAATAACAACAGCAACAAACAAACAAACAGATATAAAGAGAAAACCAGGGCCGGCATGCAAGGCACGCTCCAACCACCCAAATATACACAGAATGGTTCCCCCTTCCCCCTTTGCTGCGTAAGCCGCAACATCTTTTACTTATAAAAAGAACAAATATAAATCGAATTATCGGTTGGAGGGGGGGGGGAGCATAATTTGTTGTCCTTAATGGCTGATACATTTGTTACACCAACCCTGGTTGCATTATGAAGTAAATTTTCATTTACGTTTCAAGCTAAATAGCTAGAACCAATTTTCATAAGACTTTCAAAATATTGCAAATTTCCAACACTTTTTTTTTAGAGAATAATTTCAAAGCAAATTGAAGTTAATGATATTAAACAAGAAAACAAAAAAAAGTAACAAAACGTCGCAGTGCTAATTCAAAGGCTAAATATAATTTTTTTAGATAATGATAACAAAATCAATAACAATAATAAACTAGATAACAATTTATGTACCGTCTGAGCTGTGAACGTGTGCGCACGAATACAACATTGTTTCGTAAAATTTCAAATTATGTTTTCCGTAGTTTAAGACAGAGCCAATTTATAAAATAATTATGTTTTCTTTCTATTTGTCATATTTAGTATTTATATTTAACTAGTCGAGAGAAAAAAAAAATATATATACACAATTTTCTTTTCCTATGTTGAAATAACAAACACGTAAAAAACTTCCGCGAACTCGCAAAAGGAAAAAAAAAAGTTTATTTTTTAAATGATATTCTTCGGAAATGAGTTCCGCGCCCCAGACACGGGCGCAAAACAACATTTGGAATTATACGTTTATAAACAAAACAATACGTGTAGTGTTTCCACACATGAAATGTGACATGTTTACAGACATCACACGCAGTTTGTAATACGGTCTTAGCTTTCACATTCACATATTGGCCCCCCACCCCCCGCTCTTGTTATTTGCCTTCTCCTAAATGTAAAGATAATACACGGGGACGTACGGTGCACCTGCAGCGGGAGAAGGTTACATATAGCCAGTACTTACCCGTGACTAGTGAGTAACGTTGTGTTTTTTTTTTAAAAGACTCACCTCATGACGTGTAACATTAGGTTAACCACGTAGCACGGTGATGCTGGGATTCTGGGAGGGGGTTGGATAGGGGAGGGGGGTGGTGAGATGTGGCACCGTGTACCTGTAGGTGGTTTGACCCGTGTGACATGTTTGGTATATAAATATTTGATTTCCTGTAAATACTGGCGGAAGATGATGAGGACATACAGGGGAGGTAATCATGCTGTCACAGACTTAAAAGTTCAAGGGAGATTATAAGTTAATAACTCGATATAAATTCATACATCTCATAAAAAAAAAAAACAACAGATAATTCAACACAGTTATTATGAAAAATGCTCGATATTGGAATCTTTCAGTAGTTGGGTAAAGATCATATAATCCTGTCAGAAATTAGGTCACAGATTGGTTAAGATTTTAAAATAATAGTACTTCTAATACTCCCATTTATATAAAATTATTCCTACTGTCTGAGTATAGATTTTAAAGGTCTAAAAGACAGCTTCATCCACATACGTTGTAGACCAAGAGAATTAATATTGCTTTTTTACTTCATATGTAATGTTCTTATATCTACCTTGAATTGTCTAAAATTGAACCTAGCATTCGAGTGTCATAGGTTAAACAACATCAAAGTTGCCTTGACAGCCCACACATTTAGAAGTGCTTTCTACAAAAATGAGCTCCATGGTCACTTGACCTTCATGGTCATTTGACCTTCATGGTCACTTGAGTTCCATGGCACGGACCCGGTGACATTGCTTCTTTAGAAGTGAAAATTTTTGATAAAATACACACAAAAAAATAATAAATGCTAATTACTGAAAGTAACAGATAATTGACAAACTATTTGATCACGAACCCAGCTACTTTATTCTGAAGTAAAATGATTTGTAGTCAGAAACCTTCATTTATTTATTTATTAACATTCTTAGAATTAAAAAAAAAATTGTTATAAAAGGAGTTTGGTTTTTGTTATCACAAATGAGATGTCTAATTCATCACCTAATTAGACACATTTACAAACAAAGAATGTCAACGCTGAATAATAACAAAAGAGTGTTAAAAATAAACCATATTTGAATCTTGCTTTGGAAAAAGCTCTCGATAAAGTGAAGAAAAATTGATGAATAGCCAAAGTTTTCCTAGTGTCCACTTGACCATTTAAGTAAGGTCTGGAAATTCCCAAATGCGCAGACATTTTTATTTCCCTGGTGCTTGAGTTCCTGGTAATTGCCTCAAGTGGCGTTAAAAATCGACCAATTTGTGTCAGCGCCGGTGACAAGACAATTTGCCTGCAAACGATCAATCTCGCGTCTGCTCATCCTTAGAAAATGACCGTCTGCTCACACTTCAGATTGCTGCCGGTCAACCGTTCGGCCGCCATGATAGTGACGTAAAATACCGCTACGTCACTCTCATTACAGCGAGAGAAGCGACCCCATGTTTTCCAACCCTCAAAGACGGCCAGACTCCAGTCCGTTTTTTTTTTTTAAAGATGCAAATGTTCAAGCATAAGGTAATGGACGCCGGAATAGGGAATCGCGTGAGGTGGGTCGAAGGGTGGGAGATTGGTTGGGCTAGAAACACTATGCTTAAATTTGGAAGATGATAAGGGGAAGGGGCTAATGGATAAAAAAATTGGGATGCGCCCAAAAAAAAAAGTGCAGATACAGAAATAAAGTAAAAACAATCTAACAAGAAGAAATTCCTCCCCATTTTTTTTTTGTTTGGCTTGTTTAAATTTTTTAAAGTTTGTTTTCTAGGCCAAACTGTTCTCCCGCGAAATCGTCCTTAATGGTAAGCTGTTGTATCTAGCAATCTGCCACCCTCGACAGGTCGCGCCATTTCACGGACCAGCGCAGTTAAATGCGCGTGCGTCGGTTGTAATCCTTCGGTGTGAGCAGACAGGGACATTGCTCACCATCGCCCGGGCCACTGACGCGCATACCTCGAGCCGACCCTGAAACAAGGGTTGTGTCACCGCGTATCATGTTTTCGCATGGGAATCAATCAAGCCCCACCGAGCGTGGAGATGGATTACAATCCAAACTTAATGCATCATGGCCGCCGTGCGGAAACCAGGCACATCTCGTACATGTTTTTGCCCTCCCCACGCTAACGCCTCCCCTCCTCGCTACTTGTCACAATCTTGTCCAATTCACATCTCGCTGATTTTTTCCCCCTTCTTTCAAAATATAATTATCTTGAGAGTCCAAATGTTTCCCTACTGCCGCAATAATACAAGTAGAGTTTCGGGAATTTCCAAAGAGGAAATTTATTTTCAGTTACTGTACACTTTTTGACTTGTGAAAATGTAAACTATTGTGTATGAGGGTAGAAGCAGGGTTTTTTTTTGCCATGTAGCGCGCCGGATCTGCGATCCGGCACCTCTGAAATGCAACCCGGCACCTCTTATAGTTTTCTTCATTTGGTAAAAAGTTAAAAACTTCAGAGACCCACCACCTCTTATTGAAGAGACCCACCACCTCTTATTGAGCAAAAAAACCCCTGGGTAGAAGAGAAGATAATAATAGTATAAATAATAGGGAGGGGGGAAAGGGTGGGGTAATCTTTGGTGTACAGGTAATAAGCAGTGTCAATGTGGTGCAGGAAGAGTATTTTTAACGTTGTTGTTGTTGTGGTTGAAGGGGGGAGGGGGTATTTTGACAAAATTATCCCAAATATCCACAGTTATATCCAAAATAATCTTTGAAAAATGGGGCCCCTAAAATTTTAAGTCATTTTAGCCCGAGAAAAGCTGGCAAGAGCTCAGACTATCATGCATTGGGGTGGGCCTGAATATTTGCATTTCATTAACATTTCTGTTGGGTCGCTGCGATATAACATATGGGCCCCTTAAGCAAAGGTCACTCCATGCGGTCATCTAGTTTGCCTACACAAAAACAGCGTGGAGGCTACTGGTTCAGTCCTTTAGCCACCCCAGGCACCCCGGCCACCTAGATACTGCGTGGCGCCATTTGAGCCGTCTAGACACCTAGGTCCTCAGAAATGTCTCCATGGTCACCGCGCACTTGCCTGCAATGTTCCCTCTAAGCTGAGCGCGTGAGCGATCGGTCACACGTATATTCAGAGCGTCCCTCATACTACACGTACGATCGCTCACTCCGACGGACGACATCGCTTAAATCGCTCACAAATTTTGGCTTCATACAAAAAAATCACTCAGAGACAAAATTTCTTGCTCACTTCATACCACACCTTAGAGGGAACATTGCTTGCCTGTTGTGTGAATTTAGAGAGGGCCCCCCCCCCAGATCTGTCCCATGTCGTTGCTTTTGTATTAAGATATATTAATTATCTAATCCAAACTTGAAATTTAAAAAAATGATGATATTAAACGGATTGTCTCAGAATATATATCATATAGAGAGCGCATCAGCGTTTAAAAACGTCATGTAATAATGACTTGAACAATGCTGCCATTATTATTTTTTTTTATTATTTTCAGTAGTGAAGCATCGGAATACTTATACACAATTAGCACGATTTAACAAAAAAATGTTTTTTTTCGGAAAAGTCAAAGAAAATTAACAATGCGGCGCATTCTGTATAATTTATATTTGTGTGTGTGTGGCTGTGTGAGATTGTGTGTGCGTGGGGGAAGAGGTGTTTTTGATGTAAATAAAAAAAAAGAGCCATTCGTACATGTAACATTGACATTCTGCTGTCTCCGTGTTGACTTACATTTCTCCTTTAACCTAAACATCATCAACAGTCCCATCTGCTCGGTATGTTCATTTTATTATTATTATCTTGGGAGGGCCGCACACTCGGGATGTCTTTACGCTTCATTGGCGTGACGCAACACTCACTCACTCACACACACACACACACACACACACATATATATATATACTCACATATAGTCATGACTTTGATGCGCGAGGAAAAAACGATACCCTTGATAGGGAGGGTCCAAGTGTTAACGTGTCGCTACATTAGGAAAAACGACGAACATTCCAGAATGGGGCGTTGTTGTGCATAGAAGTGGGGGTGTGTAATCTCCACCCTCGCGCCCTGTCGCCCACTGCTAACTCTCTCCCCCCCTCCCCCCAACAGATAGAAATTCCATCCATCAACCCATTAGATATTAAAACTGAACTGATGCAGCACTTAACTTAGCTGATACAAGAGATTTTTAAATAGAAGACAAAAAGTTGACAGTGTAACTGAGACATGCAAAGCTTGATGGAAACTATTAAGCAGGCAGTTTCTTGTTTCCTCTTGATATCAATCTACCCGGCCGACTCCCTAGGATGTAACTTAAAATTGTTACATTTGACGAGCACCCCAAAAAAAAAGTTTTGGGCTTAGTGCGCAAACCAGGTAGATGTTTAGGTTAAATAAATTTCCACCCGATGAATGTTTAGGTTATGTACATCCACCGAATAAATATTTAGATTTATGGCAACTACCTGATAGAGGTAAGTTATATCCACCAGATAAAATGTTTAGGTTTAGTGCATCCACCAGATAAGTGTTTAGGTATAGTGTATACACTTTATAAATGTTGATAAGTGTCTAGATTTAGTGCATCCACCAGACAGGTGTTTAGGTTTAGTATCTCCACCACATCAATTGTTTAGGTGTGGTGCATCTTGTTGCTAAAATGTTTAGATTTAATGCTACCACAAGATAAATGTTTCGATTCCATGCATCCACCAGATACATGTTTAGATTCAATACATCCACCAGATGAATGTTTAGATTTAATACATCCACCAGATGAATGTTTAGATTTAATACATCCACCAGATGAATGTTTAGATTTAATGCATCCACCAGATGAATGTTTAGATTTAATACATCCACCAAGCAGATATCACAAAAAATATAATCCACTACAGGCAATGTACATCAATGTAACATGAACAGAACTTTTGCGTTAACCTCAATTTAGAGTTATCTTTTCCTTCATCAAGTTCTTGCAATATCTCCAATTTTTCCCCCCAACTTTGTTTTTATTTTCGTGGAATCTGGTCAGATGGCCATTTGACAGTTGATTCTTTTAACATCCTGTTATTTAGCCATTTGGTGTTGAATATTTGATTCTAACAGCAGGCTCATCTGAAAAAGTTTATTTCTTTTTTTATTTTTAAAAAGTTTTTAATTAGTTTTATTTTTTTTGTGGGTTTGTGTGGAGTGTCCTCAAATCTCGTCAATCTAATTTGGACCTGTTCTTATTTAGTGAGAAATCTCAAATTCGGCACACGTGTATATCTTACATGATAATACACGATTTTAATAATTTCTAGTTTTAACATCTTGAAGGATTACGTGAATGTACTTCATTCAGATTTACGAAATCTACACACAGACTGAGCTTCTACCCCCCTCCACCCCCTTGCAATAATCGTGGGCTGCCGTCAGGGATCAGGGAATCAGGTAGTTCCTCACCTAAAGGGGGGGGGCTCTGTTCTAATGGACCTCTGCCTCGACGAGCTTAGTAATCTACTGTAAATGACTTAGCAATTGGTCGTTGCATGTGATCGGGGAGGGTATGGGGAGCCTTTTGCCAGACATGTTCGTGGGCTCAAGATGTGCTGGCTTTCGAGGTCGCAGATCACTGGCGTCGCTTGAATTCGAACCACTGACCTCGTCTGCCGGACTCAAAAAGTTTTATCACCACTGAAGCCATCTAACCCAGCAACAGAACTGACCAGGGAGCGTGTTTACTGTTTACCAGTTCAACATTTTTGCCCCTTGCTCACCCGCACGTGAGTAAGTAAGTGAGAAGAATCTGTCAATAAATTCTCTTGGGTGTTCTTAAACAGACTGCACACACACTTACACACACACACACACACACACACAAACACACACACACACAAAGAGAGAGGGAGAGAGAGTGAGGTGATAGGGGTAGTAAACTTGAGGATGGGGTCAATTTGATTTGAGCCTCCACTGACGGACTTCATTAATCTGCAAAGACTGATTTTAATTTGTATCACACGGACCTCCCCCCAATCCCCACCCCACCCCCCCCCCCCTTTCTTTGTTACTGTTTCGCGCACTGACCTATTAAAAAAAAAGTCGGATAAAATTAACTTGTCTGTAGCTGAACTAAACGCCTTTTGATTGTTTTGTTTCCCCCTTCCCCCCGAAATCCCCCAATGGAAACTTGACTTTGATTGGAGAGAGAGAGAGACGCACCGACCTATATACATATATACGGGGGCGGGGGAATCTCGAGACTCACTGCCGAAACTGCGCTCTAGCCATTCCAATAAATTCATCCAAACATTGGTTTCTTAGTTGGCAAGGAGGGAAAAAACTCTTGACACCCGAGGATGAGAAGAGAACTCTTGTAGCAACAGCCCTGGCGAGTTAGTCGTGTTTGCTGACAGAGAGCGTCAAAGACATTTGCTGCTCTGTTATTCTAGATCGGTTTCACAGGGATAACTCTGGTGTCTTTCGCCCCGGCCTCCGGTCTCGGGGAATGTGGGAGCACCACTGGCTTTATTATACAATCAAACACTCATTTTACACAGAGGGCCACGTTATTGAATAAATCTTTTTTATGTAAAAAGGGCGCGGAATTCTGGGACTCCCTCTCTCGTCCCACTACGACTTCCGCGTGTCACTGACCGACACAATCAAGTTGTTTCCTGGCTGTTTTAGAAATAAAATCAGGAGTCTGTTTATTTTCGTTTAACACGGCACTGACCATTATTCTAGTGTCTAAGATCCACACAAACACAAAAAGAGATTCTTTTTTTAAAGCAAACCAAGCCAATATGTTAACACGGGTAAATATTCCTAATGATAGAAGCGCCAGGATTAAAAATAAAAAAAAAACATAACCCAACAATTTACATTGTAGGGCTGATTTATTTAATTCAACTTTAACCTATTCATTTTTTAAATGTATTTATTCTATCATCTGTCTGCCACCCCCAAACACTCTGTATCTCTTGCATTGGGTTCAATTTAAATACATGCAATTGTACACACATGATTGAATCAACTAATAATTACTTGTTATATCTTTATTATTAGAAAATGTAAAGAAATTATATCTATCTATATATATATACATGACTGCATGTCTGAAGGCTTGCTTATCTATCAGTCTATCTATCTATCTATCTATCTATCTATCTATCTATCTATCTATCTATCTATCTATCTATCTATCTATCTATCTATCTATCTATCTAACTATCTACCTGTCTATCTCTATACCTTTCTATCTGTCTGCCTTTCTGCCTGTCTATTGAATCATTTCTATTCCCTGCCATACTTATTCATTCAATTGATCATGCCAGACATACAACACAATTAAATGTATACGTCACACCCATTGAGATACATCGTCCAGTCTGACCAACAATCATTCCTTGTGTTGTATGGTCAGCAGATTATTCGACTGACCCGGCGAGCAGTGAATGGAGCGTCGTGCATTCCACCTCCAAACCAGATGCAGGTGAGAGTTTGACCCCTTGACCATCCCCTCTCCCTCTCTCCATACAACTTCTCAGTCTAACGTACATCAACCTCCCCCCCCACCCCTCCTTTCCCTTCCCCTGCCGACCCCGCCACTGTCACCCGCCACACATCGCCACATGTTCATGGTTTGAGTACTCTCTCTCCCTCATTACACCCACATACCAGTCAGATTGAGGCGTCCATTGTCTTAAGTGCTGCACCCGTTTCTCCCAGTAGCAAACTACTGATATATTAGACCTCCCCCCCTCCCCCCACACACACCCTTCCCCAACCACCCTCCCATCCACAAATAATAGTCAAAATCTGAGCCTTATTATTGTTTTCCTGATTTACGGAGAGGCGGTGGAGTGCTGCTGTCATTATGATGATAATGTAATTGTTGGACTGTGTCCCCACCTAATAGCCGTGTGTGTGTGTGTGACCGTCACGGTTTTAAGAAAGTGTTTATTAAATGAGAAATGTGTTGCACGGGCCACAGACATCCTGATGGACAGCGTATTAAGTCAGACAATGGTAAGAATGTGGTGCAACAGACTATTGTCTCATGTCATGTGGTGCAAAACAACTGTCTCTTGTCATGTGGGGGCAATTTCCTCCCCTCCCCGTCAGATAAAATAATCATTTTTTGTCTCCATAGCTAAAACAAACAAACAAATAACAACAATCGAGTAGTCTTTATTACTACTAGATGAACTGGTGAAATATACTTTACATATTTAGTTATCACTAATCAAACGTTTTTTTTTTTTATTGTTATCATTATTTCGTTTCTCAGGTTATGGATTTGTCAGAAATGTTGATTCATAAATTTTTTTTTTTCATTAGCATTATGATTTAGAAAATAAATGAATGAGTACATAACATTTTGTGATACCTATTATCAATGACATCATGAAGTTTGTTTCGTTAAAGTTTATTGACTGTATTTCATTTGACGCATCTGTTAACTACTATAGATGCCGTTAAATATCGGACCCTATCCACTTTGAGACCCTATTAGAATAAGAATTCAGAGGAATTGTTACTTGAATGAACGGGGGGGGGGGGAGCTTATTGATGGTGGGGGGTTCATATGATAAGAATATTATGGGCCAATAGCGTAGGAAGGATTGCTGTGGGTTGTGCGGCCGAACTAGGAAGAGGCGCCGCGAAAGAGCGCTATTCAATGGTTTTGCCGTTTTTCAGATTGAAAGGAAGGCGCCAGAATCGCAACTCGCACAGAGCGCCACTATAGCTGGCTACGGCTTTGTATGGGGCCACTGACACACCATAACAAATGGGGCCCATTTGACCTACTTTTATACCAATATTTTCCCGCAAAATAAATAAATATAATTACATTTGCAATGGTTCCGCTCCATTAAAATGTTTATTTTGACTGTCCCTCTCAGCGCCCGTACATATATGGGTCGCCAAGTTAGCTCATCCATAGGAGCGTTATAAGACGGCCGTTATGTGTAATGAATTATCTGTATGTAGTCCCTGGCAAGATAAGATGCTATCTTAATATCCACTATTCAGTATCTACCCTCCTATTACCCCTCCTCATCCCCCTCCCCAACCGGCAACACTTATAGATCGCCATAACGAACTCACTGTCACCGGCTCGCTCCCCTCCCTTCCTCCCCCCCCACCCCACCCCACCCCACCCTCCACATGAAAAGATGTGACCTATTGTGAAAGTTTGTCACTCACAACCAGTACTATCACGTCTGATTACTCACCAGAGGGGCAGCTACTCACCATCACGTGTTGTGTACTAATTCCCACGTCAACACATCCGGGCGCCTGGCGACAATGTTTATCTTCTTGAACGGAAAATAAAAAGGCCGGGGGAGGAGGGGGGAGGGGAAGGGAAAATATGGGGTTTGGTGGGGGGGGGGGGGGGTGTGCCTGAGAAATCTTGGCAAAAAGTGAGACTTGGAAGTGAAATGGCCCCTAAGTCCCTTGATACTGTCCCCGAGCTGTCAACGAGGGTTAACACGATAAGCGCTTCACATTAACATGTGCACTTACCTTCATATCTAAGAGGGCTGCAGAGACACACAGAAGAGTGATTCTCCAGACCGGTGGGTGTGAGTTCGCGCATGCCCCCAAGAAGATGTTTCAGTGAAGGAGATATGCCAGTCATTTTGCCTGGTCTAAACATCACAGATAGATCTGTAGTTCTGAATGTACCTTCCCATATCTTTATATGTCCCCTGGGGTTGGGGGGAGGGGTGGAATCTTTAGGATAGGCTTTGAACTGATCTTTGGTAAACTTACGGTTGTGGTTTTACAGAGTTATACACACGTGGAAGGTAAAAGACACTTAGATAGACAGGCAGACATACATACATGCATAATACATACATAATACATACATACATACATACATACATACATACATACAGAAAGACAGATATATATATATATATATATATATATATATATATATAGATAGATAGATAGATAGATAGATAGATAGATAGATAGATAGATAGATAGATAGATAGATAGATAGATAGATAGATAGATAGATAGATAGATAGATAGATAGATAGATAGATAGATAGATAGATAGATAGATAGATAGATAGATAGGGAGAGGTAGATAGTGAAAGATTAAGGACACATAATTTGTGTTATCAAAGGTTATCCAAGGTTATCAAATGTTACCAAATGTTTATATTGTACATTATGGTGATACATACACTCTTTAGTTATTGATTTCTAAACTTTATTTCTGATCTTTATTTCTGATCTTTATCTAGTAGTTAACACATTTATTTTAGCGTATTTCTTCTTTAAAGAACGTTTTTTGTTGTTGTATGGTCCCATTCTATGTTTATTCTATGTTCCCATAGTCCATGGAACATATTTTTTAATTCAATACTTCTTTTAAAAACTCAATTGTTAGTATCGATTATAAGTATATTTATATCGATTTGAGACATTTTTTATTTTTATTTTTGCCCTCCAACTTTTCACATTTGAAACAGCAAATTAAGTTCAATGCTCAAGTCAATATTATTTTGTTGGAATATAGTTTAATGAGGAAAGTGTTTTTTTATTTTAATCAATTATTAGCAATGAACTAAAAGAGATGCATAAGTACATCCAAAAAAAAAATGTAACTGCTAATGTATCCTCTATCAGAAGCGGATTACAGGGTGGGCGTATTATGTTCTTGCCCGGGTCCCCAAATAGCTCCATCCAAGACTCACCATTATACCCTTTACAGTGTCGGTCTCTCTTTTTTTTTGTAAGAGGTTTGGGGGGGGGGGGTCCATTTCTGTTCTGCACCAGGGCCTCCACCGACCTGAGTCCGCCTCTGCACATGAATGAAATAGAGAATTTAGAAGACTCGTGTAGAGCTATGACAAACAAATCACTGCTGTGACGTCAGAACTTGGCAGGATACAATTTATTCCATAAGTAAATTAACAACAAACCCCACAACAACAACAACAGAATTAACAAAACAAACATCAGTGAATAACTACAGACCAAGTAGACTGCACCACTGCTACACTAAACATAAACAAACAACAATACATGCTTGAAACTAAACACGTCACTCAATTTTGACCCTCAATATGGCTACCAGTTGAATGGAGACAAGATGTCTTGTTTTCATTTAACTAGCAGCCATATTGAGAAACAAAAAATCCTGTCAGCTTCTGTTATTTTCAAGGCAGGGGCAGACGTTATTTTTTTTCTATCGTGCTGTGAAGGAAAAACTTTCCCCTGTTTGATCCCGAATTAGTACTGATTGTCGCAGGGGAGTAGGGGGTTGGGGTGGGGAGCAGTTAGGAGAAATTAAGACTGTAATTAGCCTCCTTTTCTCCGGTGAATTCCCTGCACTCGGAAACAATTGTACCCTCGATGCAAACGAGTCCCTATTATGAGCAGATTTCTTTTCCTTCCCCCCCACCTCCCCTCTATATTCCAAGACAGATCAAGGGGAGCGAACTGTCAAGAGCTGGTGGAAGGAAAGCCTTTCGTGATTACAGTTATTGCCCGTTGGTTGAGAGATCTGCTGTGGGCGTTGACACGTCTTTTCACCCAACACTCCAGGGACGTTCATAACACCATCCCAACCCCCAACCCCCTATTGCAGCTCATAAACATCTCGACCCTGCAACAACCCCCCGAAATGTTACACGTGTGGGTTGTCTAAACTGACATATACATAAAAGAAGTTTTCTTTTTCTGTCTGTCTGTTTCTCTTACGCTCTCTCTCTTTCTCTCGCCCTCTCTCTGTCTTGCTGAAATCAAACTAGCAGGCGAGCAGGGGAATTGCAAATAAATACTCAATAGATTACCAGAATCTACCTGCTAATTCCAGAGGTATTTGTTTGGTGCTTTGAATAGACTTGTGATATGGCGGGCTGTTTGTTTACTGAGAAGGGGAGATTGAACTTTGATCTACTCGCTAACTGTTGTCAGTTACTCACCTTATACACACCACCCTCATCCCTTTCCTTATCACTTGCATTGGGTTCTATTTATATACACAAAGTTGTACACAAATGATTGAATCACATAATGATTGAATACAGAAAATTACTCTTTACATCTTTATTATTATTAAAATAATATTTATTTATGCATGTACATAAGTCTGGCGCTATCTATCTATCTATCTATCTATCTATCTATCTAAAAAGTATCTATCTATATATCTATCTATTTAATTGCCTGTCCGACTATATACTCACCAATAAACTCACGTAGCAGTACTTTTTAAACTCTCAATGTACATTGATTTATAGTTACACTACTACACTACTGTCTGTAACAATCTGTATCTTTATGTACAGGTATTAACCTACATTTGTTCCGACATATGATCAGGTATCCACCTATATCACCAAACATAATTAATATCATCAGTATGAACCTATATCACCAGGTGTCACAACTAGACATACCCATATAGAGCCCGGTACATACAAAAAAAAAACGCAGTTCGAGTCCCATTATAAATAAAAATAATAAATTAAAATACATATTAATAACATAATATCAAGCTCCATTGAAGGCCATGATGAAGTGTAGAATTAATCTGTTTCTGAAACATCGGAATATGGACGGGATTGTGTGGCTAGCACAACGCCAATTTTCATCATGACCTGGAAAAAATTCACTTGGTTTTCGCCCAGGATAAATCACTGGACACTTGGGTCGACAGCCTACCGATCATCACCACTCGACCATCCGTCCCTCAATAACACGAACATGTATAATACTAATACTTATAAAGAAACATTGGGTTTGATGGGTTCCCTTGAGTTTCATGCCCCCCCCCACCCCCTAACCCCAGAGCAATGTACTTGCTGCAACCTCCCCCCACCCCCGCTCTCCTGACTACAACCAATACCGTACACCACGAGACATTGAAAAAAAGAATAATAAAAACCCTTCTCAAAACTATGTTAATGATTAATTACTTTATATTCGCTCCATTATTTATCACCGTTTCCACGTAATGCCTAAGAAAAAAAAAATTCAAACGTCAGCGGCCATTACTCTCCTTAAATCCGGGTATGTGGTGAGTCAGGATAACTCTAGCAGCGTGTATATCTGTGTGACATGATTTAATGAACACTCTACCAGGGACTACTACTGAGACAGACGAGGGGGAGGGGGATGTCACAGCCAATCTGGTCACTTTTGATATCTGCCTCATTGTTCTCATTGTTGCCGCAGGTTCGACAACATTCCTGCTCAGCAAACCAAACTCACAGAGTTATTTATCCCCCCCCCTCCCTCCTTCTTGGAATATTTGCTAGCTGGAGAAGCCAGGCGTACCTACCAGACACGGAACGTTTTCTATATGGCTTCGTTATAGTTTGTTTTTTTTATGGCGGTAATACTCAATTCTGTACACTTTATTTCAAAAGTCTAGAACGCGGGAAAAAAAAGTTTATATCATCCAGGAGTGAAAATATCTCAAACGGTCAGTTATTTGTTGATATTTAATTTGTTTGCGTTTTTCTATGATTGGTGTCTATTTTGAGCTATTCTGTGGAGATTTTAACAATCTCAAATGACATCATCAAACAAGCGAGTATTTTAAATTCACTCAAAATAACACTTTACACCTGCATGTTGTTTTCTGTAACTTTTTTTTTTTGAAGACCAAAAATAAAATAAAAATTTGCGCTCTATCTTTCTGCAGATGTAAATAAATTGGCTATTGTTGATAACATTTTTACTGATGTAAATAAATTGGCCATTGTTAGAAACATTGTTTCTGGTGTAAATAAATTGGCCACTGTTGGAAACATTGTTACAGATGTAAATAAATTGTTTCCAATGTGACCAAAGATAAAGAATATCATGTTGGTATGTTTTTGTTATAGATACCAGCCTTTTATTCATTGAACTCTGCTCAAAACTCTAATAGAGATGTGTTGTTGCGATTCGTTCAGCTTTAATATTCCCCCTTTCTTTTTTTATTGTTAACAAATTAAAATTGTTTGGTGCAGAGGAAAAAGTGGGAAAGAGAAAGCGAACCAGACTTCATATTTCTTATGACGAGTTCAAACTCTTTATTGTCCTGCTTATTTATTTACACTAGATACTTCAAGAATGACTTAGAAAAGCAAATAAAACCAAAATAGACAATACATCTCTTAGTTAATTGATACAGTTGGATAAGAGTCTGCGTGGGTTGAAATTCTCACATATGGTAATTGGGTAAAGATTCATGATCCAGCCCGGTTATACGGTAACTTACACAACTTGTCTGTGAGTGGTTGTGGGTGAGTGTGTGGGTGAATGTGTGTGTGTGGGTGAGTGTGTGTGTGTGTTGTTTTAAGGGTCGCCGCCACGAGAGCTCAAAAAATAACAGGAGCGTCGAAACTTGTGAATTTTAATTGTACCATTGTCAATCACAGTCAACCGTGGAATGGTAGACTGAGACGCCCCTTGACATTTTAGGAGGGGTTTCAGGGTCCAGGATCGGGTGTATATGTGATATCTATGGAATGGGGCGACGGCAAATAAGTAGATATACGGGGAGGGGGTATTACACTGTCTGGCTTTATTGCCTCGTTCAGCCCAAGTGTGTACATTAGACTGTTTCCATGTGTTGACTTATAACACGAGAGTTGGAAGGATATCTCACCGAGCTTCTGTTGACTTGGACAATTCACGGGAGGTGTTAGATAAATATGGACCAATTTTACAGTGCCATTATCTAAACTGGTCTAAAGTCAATGTTTGTACAGGGAGACATAATATAGTCGAATACATTGACCAACTAGATACTAATTGGACTTAGTGGGATATTATGGAGAATGAATACATTGACCAACTCGATAGTAATTGGACTTTGTGGGTTATTAGAGAGTTTGAATACATTGACAACTTGATAGTAATTGGACTTTGTGGGTTATTATAGAGATTGAATACATTGACCAACTCGATAGTAATTGGACTTTGTGGGTTATTAATGAGATTGCATACATTGACCAACTAAATCACTATTTCTTAAACATTTCGGAGAAAAATGTAATCTACCAACTTTCTCAACAACATTTATTGTATAGACACATTTGAACGGAATATATTGCTATGGGAAGTAGTGTTTGGCACTACGGACACCCGGACACCCGGCATAACGAACGCACCACTGGGTGAAATCTCGTTGGTTATGGGAGGAACCGTGTAACCCAGCATTTCATAAACAAGCAAGACAAGCAAAATTTAAACATTACAACTAGGATGATGTCAAGGTTACAACTAGGAGGATGTCAAGGTCACAACTAGGAGGTTGTTAAGGCCACAACTAGGAGGATGTTAAGGCCACAACTAGGAGGATGTTAAGGCCACAGATAGAAGTCAGCTAAGGCCACAACTTGGAGCCTGCTTAGGCCTGTAATGCCAAGAGACCTGTTATCGAGATATTTGTTTTAACGTAACCCAATCAGAAATTGAAGCTTAATCTGTTGTTCAAATTTCCAGAAAGCTCTATTCACTACATTGGTACAGTACTGGACGTATGTCCTTAGTTTGAACGAGTCATATTTTATTCCTCATTTTATATGGCTTAATTACCTTTAATTTTAAATATTAAAAAAAAATCCTGTTGTAATGATACATTATAGGGTTAATATAATCACTCAAACATCTCGTCTCAGATTTAAACCATTTTTTTTGTCTGGGTTATGTTCAATATGTCTGACAAAAGTCTAATTACCTTTCATGTATCTCTAATTTCTTCCCACACAATCAACGTCGATGTCAGATTAGGGAAGTAAACAATCTGTCAATCATTTCATCTGTGAACGTCACACGTGTCCCCGTTACCCGAACGGCCGACTACTAACCGCCAACCACTGACCCGACTATCCACTTTCCACTAATGGACCTTTTTATGACCCATCTCCAGTGACGACTCGTTTAATGCTCACTCCTCCGTCTTGTTTCTCGTCCTCTTCAATCTCCGCCTTCCCCCCATTTGTGTGTGTGTGTGTGTGTGTGCCTGTGTGTGTGTTAAATTAATAATAATAACAAATTGATGTTTGAAACTCACTTAAGAGGCCATATACAGGCAGAGACACGGTGAGCCGGGGGTGGGGGGAGAGGGGGTCGGTCTAGCACTTTAGCTCAGCAAACTACCTCCCCCCCCTCCACCCTCCCTCGCTCTGCACCGGAGAGCCTGTGACACTTGGTAATTGAGTCAAATCTAGCCACAATAAACCTGTTTTCTGACCCGGTATCATTTCCACCTTTAGGACTCTACTCGCGAGCATTGATCACGTACTTTGCGCATGTTTCACAGGCTATACACCCAGCACGGGGTAACCCCCGGGGCGCCAAATCGGCCCCCAAATGAAGCCGGTGAAAAGGTTTCAATTATCACCAAATCGCCTCGTATCCCTCCCCAATCATAACTAGCCTCCCCTTAAAAAAAATGTTTAAAAAAATCGCTAAGGGATTTTTTTTTTTTGAAAGCTATTGGGAAAATTATGACACTTGGCTAATATTTTCCCAGCTCTCGACAATGGGCGTCTTTGTAAGAGAAGATTGTGACTTACAATGAGTAACTTAACACTTCGGGACAACATACACGGTAGGAGAATCCGCGTAGAGCTCCGCCCCTGTACGAAAGGCTCAAAATGACATTAAAATACCTGACTTTGTTATGCCGAGTGTACTCTATTGGGCCGTTGGGGTGGAGAGTAAATACGGATATTTTAAAAATAGTAAGACAAATATTGCCCGGTGAATTCATATGATGGAGCGTGTGTGAATTTATGTTTATGTTGTACTTCCGATGTTTTAAAAATAAACCCGTACAGTTGTCAGGTTTTTTTTTTAATTTTGTATTTTTATTTGATGGTTATTATAATAATTAGATTGTTTTTTTTTATTTTAAAGGTAAATTTAAAGTGGTGGGTTGGCGAGGTTGAGCGAGGGTGAAAGTAAACTTATTAATTTTAAAAAATTCTCTACCTGTGATCATGTTTCACACCTACCTGCACAAAAAGCTTATTTCATTGGCTGGCTTTAAACTAAGAGGATTGAGCAAACTGTTTACTCTCTAACTAAACTAACAAGAAGATTTTTTTTTTCGGTTAGAGAGTTTCACTCGTACAAAATTTTAGAGTTTCTGAGACATGTCCATTTGGGCGTTTTTTGAAAAAAGAATATTTGGGCTTCATATCCGTAAAATTCGACCAAACAACAAATAAACAAACAACAAACATAAAACAACAATGTTTCCATCTGGAAAAGGGGGATAAAAATTCTGAAATAATTTGAGACACGCCCCCTGCAAGAATCCAGAAATCCACACCCCGTGTTTTGTTCTCCCCCTCCCCACCCCCTCCTTATCCTTGTTCCCTTGTCATCAAGGAATTGCTCCACTATACTGGACGTGAAGATGTCTTGTGGGATGTGGGTGGGGGGGTGGACTCCTACTGAGGTGAAGGTCGCCCAAGATCGGGTGTCCAGCGTAGCCCTGCCCCAGAGTTTAAGTGGGGAGAAAACTTTTTGTCGCGGGCACGACTTGACAGGGGGGAGGTAATAAGGTGAATCTGTTTGCTCTGCAAGGGGAGGCAACGGAGCATATTTTTTTTTTGTTTGTTTGAGTTTGTTAACGTGCATCTCAAGATGTCAGTGTAAGGCAGATATCTACTGTTACTACCACCCAGTTGACGTTTTCTCTCTCTCTCTCTGTGTGTGTGTGGTTGTGGGGCTACAGAGGTCACCGTTAACTAAACGTTATGTCTGTCTGTGAATGTGTGTGTGTGTATGTGTGTGTGCGTATCACATGTTTATATTTTGTGTTTGTGCGAGCGACTTACATACGTATAAAGTATATAAAGGACCTGTATATACTTATAGAACCTACAGATCCGTATATATAACAACAGCGTGTAAGAAATTAAGAAAGAAAGACAGATAGTAAGAAGCCGAATTGAACTTGCGCGTTCAAGTTATTAGCGTTGATGGGTAAACCGTAAATTGTGACGCATGAAATGTACATTAGGTAGATGACATAAGTTAGCACCCATGTCTTTACCTAACGGTGTTTGGTTTGGTTTGGTTGGTTGGTTGGTTTGATTGGGTTGGTTGTTTGGTTTGGTTTGGTTGGTTGGTTTAGTTGTTTGGTTTGGCTTGGTTTGGTTTGGTTGGTTAGCGTTGACTGGTAAGACGTAGTTTGTGATGTATGAAATGTAGGTCATTTCTGCACATTAGGTAGGTGGCGTAAATTAGCACCCATATATTTACCTAATGGTGTGTTAGAAGTGTCACGTTTGAACTCCCGACTTACCGGGTACACTGCTAGTATATATATATATATATATATATATATATATATATATATATATATATACAGTAGAAGTCCGATAATCCGGCACGTTCGGGACCGGCTCGGTGCCGGATTATAAACAGTTTGAAAAGTTACGTTTACTACGATACAGCGGCGTAGCGTAGTTATCGGCCGCCCAGGGCGGAAGACGATTTTGCCGCCCTCTCATTTAGGTATTTCAATTTAATCTATACATTTTTGCCACCCCCTAAAAAGTAATAAAAAGTGCCGCCCGGTGCGGACCGCACCCACCGCCCCCTTCCCCTAGGTACGCCACTGCTACGAAGGACACAAAACGACAATGTACAAAAAAAATGGCCGCTAATTGTTTCCGAAGAATACCAAGCTCTTTCGGATGATCCCGAACTATCCCGAAAACTTCAGAATAGCTCTCGAGTGTTTTTATTTGCTTTAAAGACACACTTTTGGAGAAAACCAAAATTTTTACAATTTTCTGGAGTGATGCCGGACTATCGAGCATTCCGGACTGTTGGATGCCGGACTAATGGACTTCTACTGTATATATATATATATATATATATATATATATATATATATATATATATATTATATAAGACGTCTGTCAACATAGTATATACATATACACAACTAGGACCTCTATTAACATATATGACCTCTATAAACTCATTTAACCTCTATATGTATATAGGACCTCTATAAACACATAGGAACTCTATAAACACATATGACCTCTATTTACATAGTCACTTACGACTTGTGTCACACAAACACACACACACACACACACATACATTACAACAGAGCGCAGAATGGTTTCGTTATATTAGGCCTATACACCGCTATCTTTGCGCAACATAATTTCAAAATTTCTTTCCAAACTTGCGTGCTGCAAATTGTTTTTTCGCCGCGTATTACCTCGGGAAAAATTAGAGGGAACATTAATCATGGGTACTCCCTTACATTTATCATGCGTACACCCTTACATCTGTCACGAGTACTCCCTTAAATTAGTCATGAGTAATCCCTTACATTGGTCTTGTGTACTCCCTTACATTGGTCATGAGTACTCCCTTACATTGGTCATGTGTACTCCCTTACATTTTCTGTCTCCTTACTTCTATTAGATCTTTTGTGACATAGTGAGTGGAATTCTTTGATTTGTTTATCGCTGTAATCTTAAAGGCTAAAATTTTGATCGACTACATGACTCAGAATTTTTTTACGCAATTGGATGTAATGTCATTCCAATAGTCCCCAGTTTGTGTTTTATCAGACCAATGAAGGGGAACTTGTGCATTGTATGGAATCACGTGATTAAAATGTCATAGCAGTTTGGTGTGTGGATCAGAGGTATAGAATACCATTATTCGAAAAACCCTAAATTAATTTGAAAGTGGCACGTTTTACAGCGTTTTTACCTGTGGATCCCAAGTGTAAATTTGTCTGGGGGTCCCCACAATGTACCTCTGCCAAGGGCCCCGAATATGTCATGGGGTATTCACACTGCTAACTATTGTCACATTTCACAAGTCTGACGTGCATGTGATTTTACAGCAGTCATGTGCGAACTATGGCCCGTGGGCCAAATCCAGCCCACAGCCTGCCACTCGTTGGAGAGTGAAGGGCAGCATTAGTCTTGTATGTTATGACTTAATATTATTTCAGTGATTGTACCAGAATCATTAAATATCCCCATCTTTAGTTATTACAGCAGTATATCCGGTACGACTAAACCTGATTCTAGTCACTTTTAAATATTTTAAACAATGTCCCTGTTTGAATTACTGTGACAAAAATGTGATATATTAAAGATAAATTTTCTTTCAGTATTTCCACGTCGATAATAAAAAAATAAAAATGTAGTCAAGTTTGAAAGTACATTTTATTTCCCCTGTGAGTCAAGATTCACACATAATGCCGGGAACCGCCGGGTACAGACTGGCAGTGACAGGTGGCACCATTTAATGACGATGTCGTCTGCAGCCACAAAGTGACGGTTCACCTCCATTACACCGTCCCAGACACGGCCCACTTAGTAAGCCCGATGTTAGGTCTTCATGGGAAGAGTAGATGCGGTGTATTCCCGGGGACTTGGTTCCGTCTTACGGTACAGCACCACCAATAGCACTGCACAGACTTAATTCAAAGGGGGAGGTAAATCACTGGCTAAATATAAGATGGTTTGAGTTCTGTGAGTCTACTAATGTCACTGCAATGTGTATGTGTTTATGTGTGTGTGTTTGTGTGTGTGTTTGTGTGTGTGTTTGTGTGTGTGTTTGTGTGTGTGTGTGTGTGTGTGTTTATGTGTGTGTTTATGTGTGTGTGTTTGTGTGTGTGTTTGTGTGTGTGTGTTTATGTGTTTGTGTGTGTTTGTGTGTGTGTTTGTGTGTGTGTTTATGTGTGTGTGTTTGTGTGTTTATGTGTGTGTGTTTGTTTGTGTTTATGTGTGTGTTTATGTGTTTATGTGTGTGTTTATGGGTGTGTTTATGTAAGTGTGTTTGACTGTTTATGTTTATATGTGTGTGTTTGTGTGTGCGTGTTTGTGTGTGTGTGTTTGTGTGTGTATATATGTGTGTGTTTGTCTGTGTGTTTGTCTGTGTTTTTATGTGTGTGTGTGTGTTTGTGTGTGTGTTTATGTGTTTGTGTTTGTGTGTATTTATGAGTGTGTGTTTATGTGTGTGTGTGTTTATGTGTGTGTTTGTGTGTTTATAGGTGTGGGTATTTATAGGTGTGTCATTATAGGTGTGTGTTTATGTGTGTTTATGTGTGTGTGTTTATGGGGGAGGGATATTTGTTTACGATTATAAGAAATGTGTACAGTGAAATATCTATACCTGGTCAGAAATATAAATTTTAATAATGATTTATTTTATTTAAAAAACAAATTAGTTTCATTACAGTTAGTATTATTTGAAAATTATAACATTAAAAAAGAAAAGAAAATTATTGCCTATCATTATTGTATAATGTGTTCATTATTACAACAATATTTAATCTTGAAAAAAAAATTCAAAAGATGACAAATTAATTAGACCAAATATATTTTAAATCTTATGTGGTTTCCATTTATCTTTAAAAATTGAAAAAAAATAAATAAATTTATTAGTAAAGAAAAAAAATACCAATTATTCTCACGCACAAAAATTTGATGACAGTAGAGCTGAGAGTAGATTTGTGTCACAGCTGAAGGCAGACACCTTCCAGCGCTTGTTCCTCTCAGACTTGTGTCTTCTCGCCATCATATTCCCATGACGAGATCACGGCGAGTCTTGCACACACATCAACCCCATTCTCACAAAATTAAACATCAGTTACATTTTTATTTCATTTTTTTCCCTCCCTAAATCCCCTGTTCCGAGCCTGTCCCCCCTACTCCCAATGCCCCCCTCCCACCACCACCTTGTTTTTTTTTCTTCTTTTAATAAAACAAAAAAACCGTTTAAGATTTATCTAAGTTGCGAGATGTTTTTAAAACATGACTCACTGATTCTAGTATAAATAAATCTTCATACAACTTGTTGACATTACTATAACGTTTCAAAATGTGTAGCCGACAGCCTCTTATAAAATTGTTCACTGTATTTGAAGCGTGAAATTAATAATTGCAGTAAAACACCTCCACTTTATGAATTAAATCCTGTTTGTTAGTCGTATTTTGATCTAATAATAATAATCTAATGATATCATTTATTTCTTTATTTTGCTTAATTTAAAATAAGTTTCCGGTATGATTAAACTATTAGGCTTCTCGCAGTCTGTGGAATTGATTTCATTGTCCGTTGAATTGTGGGCCATGTCCACATTGTGAATAATTTGTGTGTTTGTTATTTCCGTCAAGCAATTAGCGGGCGGTCATAAATGACGACAAATGGACTTAGGACTGACATATGACATTTAGTTTGTACTCCATATTGGCTTTTTTTTATAGTTTCTTCACATACACATCAAATAAAAATAGGTCTAAAATACATTTCCTCAATACACAGCAGATAAATATAGGTCTAAAATACATTTCCTCAATACACAGCAGATAAAAATAGGTCTAAAATACATTTCTCCACATACACACCAGATAAAAATAGGTCTAAAATACATTTCTCCACATACATTCATATTTGAGAGTGACAATATTATTTCTAGACAAACAGAAGCAAACATCAAGCTAATATTGTAATATTATATGAACAAAGTTGACCTAATAATATATGAATTAAGTTATACTATGTATTATCAACAAAGACAGTCTAATACTTATCAACAAAGTCAACCTATTACTGTACCCAATAAACAGTCAGCATCAGTAACAATGATCAATTATATGACTACACGTTAGAGATACATCGCCAACTGCGCCCTCCCCTTTCCTTACAGCCCTAATGGTAACGCCGGCGTCACTCGATATGTTATTGCTCCAGACTCCCTCCCCCTTCCTACACCCCCACCCCCGACAGACTGTGTGAGTTCCAGCACGAAGGAATGCTGACAGTGGAGGCTAGCAGCAGAGGAGAAAAAAAAATTCGGCCCCCTTAGGGACATCACCGGGCCAGTGTGAAATTTGTCAGCCAGCGCATCGCCCCCCCTTCCCCTCCCAAATCTCTCCCCTTTCGAAGGCGGATCGCTCACCTTATCTTAATGACCTGGTGGGGAGCATGCCTGTTCATTATCACAAACTGGGATATGATAGGGATATCTGTCAAAAACTGGTGGACTGGTTGCACTCTCAGTAATAAACTTTCGGATATGATGCTTAGTCATTCACAACTCGGTGTAACATTCACAAGTACACGCGTACATTATTTCATTCTATATCTTCCAGCCTCGTATGCATTCATCTCCTACACTTGTGATATTTTTGTACACACATACGAACATCAGTAAACAAACATGAACATTGATACAATGTTTACATAAACATACACTATTTTATTTTTCATTCCCACATATATGTATGTAATTTAATGTAAGTCAAGTGTGAGTACTAGCAGTGGCTGATTTGATGTTGGGCTTAAAGTACCCCACAATCCCGAACATTTCACTTGTAGCTTTAATTTCACAGTCGTTGTATCTTTTTTTTTTAATGGGGGGGGGGGGGTGTAGGGGTGGGGGGGGAAGGAGTCTGGAGCAATAACATATCGAGTGACGCCGGCGTTACCATAAGGGCTGAAAGGAAAAGGGGAGGGCGCAGTTGGCGATGTATCTTTAATGTGTAGTCATATAATTAATCATTGTTATTGATGCTGACTGTTTATTGGGTACAGTAATAGGTCGACTTTGTTGATAAATTTTTTTTTTAAAAATGGCCCCATGCGCTCGGGGCCCCAGCCGACATTATTCCCCAACTGTGAGTACGAGTATGGGTTTATAAGGGCGGAGTCCAGGCATAAGATGAATGAGAGCCACATTCCTGTTTTTTTTTTAAATAGTTAACAATACCATAAAGTAGTGTCCTTTCGTCCATTGAACAAGATTCAATTATGAAATAAATTTAAACAAACAAACAAGAATAGAACAACAACAACAACAACAACAACAATAAAAATAACAACGACAACTGATTTGGTGTTAATCACCTAAACTCATCATTCGGCCACCATTAAGCCAAGACGTATATCTATCTTTACAATATGTTTGGGTGTTTCAGTAGATAATCTCAAAGAACAATTGTTTGCTTTCATACATTTTACTGAGAAAGATTGTTTTGGTTTTTTCCACAATTCAATCATGAATTATGTTTATTTCTACCGTTCAATCATGAATTATGTTTATTTCTACCGTTCAATCATGAATTATGTTTATAACTACCCATTCAATCATGAATTATGTTTATTTCTACCATTCAATCATGAATTATGTTTATTACTACCCAGTCAATCAAACACAATGAATCAATAATATGGAAAATTTATTTAAGATAGGATCCAGGAAGTGTTTATTTCCTTAAAAGTCGGTGTGTTGATGGACCAACGTTGGACCGTTGGGACTACCAGATGGTACCGACTACCAATGTACCATTAAAGTAACAACGTCTTCAGCAACGTGTCCAGGTTCTTTGTAAAGTAGATTTGTATCTGAAGGTGGCAATTATCTTTTTATTTTCCTATTTCATGGACGGACGTGAGTCCAGTTGAAATAACTGTCCCCCGACTGTGTCCAGATATTTTATTGGTTTCCACTGAAAGTGGCTATTTCATGGTAAATTTCACACCCAGTTCAGTGCGAGGGGCTAGACGGCCTAGGAGTAGACGGTCTAGCTGAAATAAGAGAACACACACACAAACACACACCAACATACACACACACACACACAAGCATGCATCACTCTCCAGACACACACACACTAGCACAGAGACACACATTTCTTATCCATCACAAGTAGAAATATCATCAAAGTGAAAATAAATTCGCTCAGTTGAGTTTTCTGAATAGTTGCAGAGAAAGTTGACTGCAGTAGAGTTGGCAGTTTCTATAAATAGCCGCTCCGCCGTTGTTCAGCTGCAGCACATGTTTTATTTATTCCTTTAATTTGTTTTAGTTCATTGAAGTTTCTGTTTTATTTCAACTACATATGATGAGTGATATGTGGTTGATCTTATTGATCATTGGTTATTTAATATTTTTATATGATTTTTATATCTGGACATGATTGTTACATCTGGACATGAGTGTTATATCTAGACATGATTGTTATATCGTAACATGATTATAATATCTGAAAATTACTTTCCTATACCAGCTGTAATGCTTTAGCTGCAGGCTACATGTACTTTCCTCTACCAGCTGTGATGCATTAGCTGCAGACTACATGTACTTTCCTATACCAGCTGTGATGCTTTAGCTGCAGACTACATGTACTTTCCTATACCAGCTGTAATGCTTTAGCTGCAGGCTACATGTACTTTCCTATACCAGCTGTGATGCATTAGCTGCAGGCTACATGTACTTTCCTCTACCAGCTGTGATGCTTTAGCTGCAGGCTACATGTACTTTCCTCTACCAGCTGTGATGTTTTAGCTGCAGGCTACATGTACTTTCCTCTACCAGCTGTGATGTTTTAGCTGCAGACTACATGTACTTTCCTCTACCAGCTGTGATGTTTTAGCTGCAGGCTACATGTACTTTCCTCTACCAGCTTTATTTAGACAAAATTTAAAAAAAGATTATCGTCCTGAGAGTGTTATATTAACGAGTTCCCAGTTTGAAAAGATCTCCATCAGTTAATGGTTGTCTCCCTTAGAGCCAAAACACAGACAAGTTTGTTTTTCTTCTAAAGAATGATAACTAAGAAAATTAAAAAAAAAATAAAAAAAACAAAACTAACAAATTAAGAAATTAAAAATTAAGAAAAGAAAGTATTCAAATAGACTTGTAAATTGTCTGCGATATAAGTGAAATTTGACTAAATTGTCTGCGATATAAGTGAAATTTGACTAAATTGTCTGCGATATAAGTGAAATTTGACTAAATTGTCTGCGATATAAGTGAAATTTGACTAAATTGTCTGCAATATAAGTGAAATGTGACTAAATTGTCTGCGATATAAGTGAAATTTGACTCTTGTTTACTATATTATTTACTTTTTTTAGCAATATTATTTTATATTTTTTAATATAATTAATTATACAATTATATTATATTATACAATTATATAATTAATTCGCAGGCAAGATATCTTAGTTTACATTTTTACCACTACAGACCGCCTACTCCACTTTCACGCTTCTATAGTCGGCCCATTTCGAAATCCCCGTTACTTTGATACTTTCAACGTGCTAGTATTAACGCTACTTAGATTACGGTCACTTCATAAATAAACAAAATCAGATTAAGGGAAATGTTTTCTTTTCTTTTCACATCTCGTCTAGAGACCATACGGGCATCGTTAAGGGTCAATTACATCAGCTGCTTATGAGTTAACTGACCGCTGTCCGGGCTCCACGTCGGCACCAGAGATCACAAGCACATGATGATTGCTTCATCAAAGGTCAGTGATGGACAACTCTGGAACCACATGTTGACCAAAACAGTCCGCGATTCATCTCCTTCGAGACGTTCACTGACTGACCGCATCCTCTAGCGCGCGGTAATTATGACGAAGGTAATGGTGTTTAATCGAGTACAATGACCAACACCTTGTGTCCAGCGCTACCGGTGCAACCCTAGTGGGAGGCGTTAGGTCAGAGATAAAAACAATGCAGTCCTCTTGTACCCACGGCTCTCTTTATGTAAACATAATAAATGATGGGTTATTTCAAGCGTTGCTTTAGACTTTGAAGTTAATGTCCAGTTTACAGTAGTATTCGATTGCCAAATTACCAGATTCAAAATCATTCATGTCCAATCGTTACCCCCCCCCCCATCAACCAACCCTTACCATCACTAAAGACAATTAGTAATGAGTAATGAGTTCAGTGAGTGCATATGTGTACATGTGTACTAGTGTACATGTGTACTAGTGTACATGTGTTAGCAGAATGCAGATATTTATGATCAGTTAACACTGATAGTGGGTGAAGATATTTAACATATAAAAGTGAGCAGCTATGTACTAGTTAAATAGGACGAGAAATGTGAGCAGATTTGTACTAAAACAATGGTGTAAATGATTTGTGCCGATACATAACAGTCTGTTCAGGGCCGGATCAATACTTTAACCGAAATAAGGGCCAAACTTTGATGACAAAGTGACCAAAAGTATCCCGTGTTCAATACCTTATGTCCTCCGACACATCACATACGTGTAATGTCCTCCGACACATCACATACTTGTAATGTCCTCCGACACATCGCATACTTGTAATGTCCTCACACACATCACATACTTGTAATGTCCTCCGACACATCACATACTTGTAATGTCCTCACACACATCGCATACTTGTAATGTCCTCACACACATCACATACTTATAATGTCCTCACACACATCACATACTTGTAATGTCCTCCGACACATCACATACTTGTAATGTCATCCGACACATCGCATACTTGTAATGTCCTCCGACACATCGCATACTTGTAATGTCCTCCGACACACCGCATACTTGTAATGTCCTCCGACACACCGCATACTTGTAATGTCCTCCGACACATCACATACTTGTAATGTCCTCACACACATCGCATACTTGTAATGTCCTCACACACATCACATACTTATAATGTCCTCACACACATCACATACTTGTAATGTCCTCCGACACATCGCATACTTGTAATGTCCTCCAACACATCGCATACTTGTAATGTCCTCCGACACATCGCATACTTGTAATGTCCTCCGACACACCGCATACTTGTAATGTCCTCCGACACACCGCATACTTGTAATGTCCTCCGACACACCGCATACTTGTAATGTCCTCCGACACATCGCATACTTGTAATGTCCTCCAACACATCTCATACGTGTAATGTCCTCCGACACATCGCATACTTGTAATGTCCTCCGACACATCACATACTTGTAATGTCCTCACACACATCGCATACTTGTAATGTCCTCCGACACATCGCATACTTGTAATGTCCTCCGACACATCACATACTTGTAATGTCCTCACACACATCGCATACTTGTAATGTCCTCCGACACATCGCATACTTGTAATGTCCTGCGACACATCGCATACTTGTAATGTCCTCCGACACATCGCATACTTGTAATGTCCTGCGACACATCGCATACTTGTAATGTCCTCCGACACATCGCATACTTGTAATGTCCTTGTTTCCAGTTGATCATAAGAGTCCATCAGATTTCTTGATGTTTTCTTCTATGAATTTAGCGAAGAAAAATTACGAAGAAATTTTAAAAATCTGATACAATAGGGCCGACTTGTGTTCCGGGTATATAGCTTTGGTACTTGTATATGTTGATGGTCATCCAGCCCTGAGTGGTATAGTAGGTCATGTAATATTATGCAGAGATGTTATAGAGTTATATCAGTTATAAGACAAAGTGTTTGATTCAAAACGGTAATCCAGTGATATTTCCGTATTCAGTTGTTCAACCACTGGTATGATTACCATGTCACTGATCTTATTAAATAATTCTCGCATTCATTCGATTTTTGTTTAGGTCAGTCCTGTCAAAGTGACATTTATATAGATATGACATTAATATAGATGTCACATTTATATAGCTGTGACATTTACACAGATGTGACATTTAACCCAGAGCTACACATTTCGTAGATGACGTAACCACTGCTCATCCCTTGATGTCTCCAACATTTGGGGCTCACGAAGAATGTTTTTGTACCAACTACTCGCGCTCAAAGGTCACATGTACCTTACAATTATGTACCCGTCTATTTTTAAACAGTTAGCAGTGGTTCCCATAATTGTATTCTTTTTATCGCATTGCGCCTACTATGAACACCCTGTGCTTTCAGATCGAAGCAATGACAAATCCTAAAAATGTGCGCATGTGTGTACACGAGTGTGAGTGGGTGCATGCAAGCACGTACAATGTACAATGTAAACAAGACAAGAATTTCCTTGGATATCAAATGAAATGAATACAAGTATGATGACCAAAACTATCTAAATTAGCTGTCAGCTCCTACCTACCTACCTACCTACCCACCTACCTACCTACCTACCTACCTACCTCAGTCTATCAACCCTAACCCCCATTTATTATTATTATTATTTTTTTTTTGAGTCCATTAACACATGTTTCCTTAGAGCCCTCAGCTCTGATAGATTTACAAATATTTAAAGTTCAAATATCCAAACCCTATTTCTCTCGGCTAAGGTGTTTAGTGTGTTTGAGTCTATTCATATCCCTATGTGTACCATGTTTCACGTTTCTTATAACAAAGGAAGTTCATTAATGAATGTTGCTAAAATTATTTCCCCTTAAAGTCACGTACTTAGTGCTCCCCCCCACCCCCACCAGATTGGAGGGGCCAATAACAAGAGTCAGTGCCACACAAAAGACACTTCCAGCTAATAATCCTTAAAGACAGTCATTTTGTGGCCAAGGATGAAAGTACCCATCAAGACACCAGCACCACGATACCATCTGACGCCCTTATATTCGACGAGTGCCCCCCTGCCACCCACTTTTCCCAACCTTCCTGTCTCACTTTGTCTAAAACGTTCCAGCATTTCACAGATCAATTCTCTCTCAATATTTTTTATAACTTTATTATTTTTTTCAACCCTTCATTCTCTCTCTCTCTCTCTCTCTCTCTCTCTCTCTCTCTCTCTCTCTCTCTCTCTCTCTCTCTCTCTCTCTCTCTCTCTCTATTTTTTTTTTGAATCGCCTTTTGTTAAAATATGATTTATAAAAATCCGAAGTTAATAAACTTTTCTCATACTGCTGAGTAAACATTACTAATAAAGATTAATGACACATTATTTTTATATGCTCCGCCATTTTTTTTTTACATAGGCTAATAATTATCAATCATGATATGGCCTCCATGAATTTAACTATCCGTTTTATTGTCATCAAAATAAATCTTTTTTTTTCCCGTTAATTCATGGTCTACAAATACACTACAGATGTTAATAATACACTACAGATGTTAATAATACACTACAGATGTTAATGACATGGCCCTCCCGAATGATTTGCTAATTTAATGAGTTTTTTTGAAAAATACTTATATTATATTATATAGGACAAACACGGAATTGGTATTTAAAAAATTAAAAGAACATAAGTTAATTATTTGAGTCGTTTTTAAGTCATTCTATCTTCAACTATTAAAAAACTGAAAGTTAAATTACATTGAAATAGTTTTACCGCCATCACTTCAGTCTACAAATGAAAAAAAAAAAATTCAACAGCAAAAAAAAAAACGGGTGATGCTCCCATCAGATTCCTCCATCAAGATGGCAGTTCATGATGCGGGCATCAGGCAAGTTTTTATGTTAAATACTCCACTTCCACTTGATAACAACTGTCTAGGAACCATAGCTTCTGTTTTCCTTAAAGTCTCAGTTGTTGTGTTTTTCAGGGTAGTCTTCTCTTTATTTGCAAAGGCGATCGTAAACCAAGTCACGGTTCAAAGGTTAGTCGCTGACTCGCGGGAGAGCGCCATGTGTTCCGGTACGTCACTGGATGGGTTTCTTGTTTGTGCAGCTACCACGGAGTGGAAATGTTTTCTACCAGTTATATCCAGGGTGGGCCTCAGCCCGGGACTTGATCAGGTCTCCAATCTATACGTACACTGATAGTGTCACTGTGATTAGGTTAGAAGAAAATGATCATTGGTTGGATTAAAGAAATAGTTTTTTAGTTCCGGAAGATGGAGACATGAATGATTTTAAATAGATGCCATTTTTATCTATCTATCTATCTATCTATCTATCTATCTATCTATCTATCTATCTATCTATCTATCTATCTATCTATCTATCTATCTATCTATCTATCTATCTATCTATCTATCTATCTATCTATCTATCTATCTATCTATCTATCTATCTATCTATCTATCTATCTATCTATCTATCTAATCTATCTATCTATCTATCTATCTATCTATCTATCTATCTATCTATCTATCTATCTATCTATCTTTCTGCCTGCCTCCATGTCTGTCAGTCCTTCTGTCACTCTATTTTCTATCCATCTGTGTTTGTCTGTCTGTCAGTCTTATATTTATGTACGAATCGATAGGTATGTAATATGATGTAACTTGATCGTTAATTAAACAAACTGTTTTCAGGGTTTGATTGACTGACACATGAAGCAACATTCATAATGTTTATTTTTGCTACCAACTAATGCCGCAATTGGTGAGCATCGATTTGTGAGTTTTATTCGTCAATAATTGGCAAATCCCAATGTATGAGGTCACTCACACACACTCACACACACACACATCCGCAGCCCCCCCTCCCACAAACACACACAAGCACTGAGTTTACTTGTAAGATTTTATAAAGCAGTTTACTCGTATCGTAGAACAATGAAGACACAAAGAACGAGATGGTTAATGACTGATAGCACTGCTGTAAACATGGCCATCTATCTATTTAAAAAATGGCTTATTGATTTATTTTAAATCACTGTTGAGTGATTGATATTAAGATAGAGTACTTCAAATGTGAATTATTTCATCTTGTTTTATCACAATTATTGATGACATACTCATGAGCTATATAGGATTAAAATTGAATTCGACCGACTTACCATTTTGACACAGCCATGTCAGATATACCACAAAGAAATATCACACATACTCCACAGACATATCACATCCAAGCGGGTTGGGCTGAGGCACCGAACTAGAGAAGGACGCCGAAAAAGTTTTTTAATGTTTCTGATCTTGTCGATCAGGAAACAGACGCCATATATACATATATACATACAAATAATTAAGTTGCACTTGGCAACATAAAAGTTTTCTACTGCTCTGATCACACAAGCATACCACTTGGCCGAATTTTACATTGTGCACATTTCATCGACATAACACGTAGGCGTAGGTGTGCTGTGCGCTGTGCACATTTCATTGACAAATCGCGTGGCTGAGCTGTGCGCTGTGCACATTTCTTTGTAGCCCTAAATCAAACAACAAATTGATCGCCGTAGTTTAAAATCTCCACATTTCAGTGTTTATATATTTGTTTATTTTAACGTTAAATCAGTAGATACTTCAAATAAACAACAACAACAACAAACAAGAAACAGTTTGATTGAAAAACCTCATCAAAGAAAGTAAAAACTATACTTCACGAAGCGTTACACCTGATAATAAAAAAGAGTGTTTTTTTTTTAAAATCAGAAATCATGCAGCAAGTGAGTTGATTTTTTAAAAAATCTTTTAGTTTAGTGGAAGTCTGAAGTGTACACCTGCTTTCAGACAGCTTTGCATTAACTCAAATTCAACACATCAATTCACTACAACAATATAATTTCACTTACAAATTTTTTTTTTTATCAAATACAAGTTTATAATAAAATTGTACCCAACATAGAAAAAAAAAATGAAAATCACTTGTAAAATGTTCATTAATTATTTTCTCTTTCTCTCCCTCTAACTTTTTTTTGTACAGTCCAGTTCTCTCCCCCTTGTAGATTTGTTAACCCCATCAATTAAACTAGTAGCCAATTAGGAGCTGGCGATGAAATTAATAGCTTCTCGCTTTCAATTACTGTCAAATGAAACGTGCCAAGGCCACTGTGGGAGGGCTTTACGGGTTAGGAACGCCACCAGGCCGGGCCACGAGCATCGTATTGGCAAACAAGCGGATGAAGTGGGCGGAGCCAACTGGTTGTCTCGAACGTTTCACAGCGAGAAACCGATTAGACCTTTCGCTTTACAAGACGAGGCCAGACCGAGAGGGGGAGACAATCCTGTAGACTTAATTTTCTATTCCTCTCGCATGGACAGTTCTGAGAGGATGGGAGTACGCGGGGACAGTCGCGGGTCAACGAATGAGGCAGACGCCGTGGGTTCACGCCTGGAGGAGGACAAAACAGTGTCACACAACATGTTCATTGACTCAGAGCTTCAGGAGGAGGGACAGCACACGGCGCTGTATTCATACCATAAGAACACGAATAAACTGAATCGCTTGGGTGGACTTAAACACAAACAACATCATCAACATCAGCAGCAGCAGCAGCAGCAACAGCACAACAAGTCAAAGCTGCACAAGAAACATGACAGTAAACTGAGGGCAAGCAGTCCCGTGTCGCCGCTAACAGCGTCCAGAACAGCTTCAGCCGTGGGCAACAACAACAAGACGTCGACGAGCAAGGCCTTGACGCTGCCGCTGCTGAGTAAACCTGTCCTAACGCCCGGGTCGCCTTTTCCGACATCGCATGCGATGATGCCAACGCCGTCGTCGTACAGCGAAACGTTGCGACACGGCTGCGTGGCTAAGTCGGACCAGGACCACCCTTATCCAGGCCACAGTGGCCTGAGAGAAGCAGACATGATAGCGGCAGACATCAACAGCAGAGCTAAGCCAGACTTCAGACTCTCAGGGATTTTCCCCAAAGACAACGGACCCTTGGTGTCCTGTTCTGAGTCCAATGTCTTAGCATTTTATCACAAAGCAATGGGTTTATCTACACGTCCGGCTGTGCATTTGTCTGACAAGCTTCCGGTCAGTTCCAAATTAAACTTAACGACCTTTAACTCTTCCAGATCGCCCATCAGCCCAGAGAGAAGAAGCCCGGTCCATTCGGCCATCAGCCCGGACGCTTTTCACAGTCCGTCACTCCGGCCGGGCGATAGAGTCGAGGACCGAAGCGACTCTTCCAGCAGATTTTCTCCGTACCCGCCTCGAACATCGACGCCGTCTTCGCCCATGTCGTCTCAACAGCAGTCTTCCCACCATCAACAGTCGTCGCCGGCACCCTGCAATCAGGACAGTTGTCCGGCTGTCAGAAAACTGCCGGACACACCGGACAGTGTGTACAGTGCACACGAGGCACATGACAAACTATCGGACGTCGTAGACGGTGAACCGTCGGTCAAAAAAGACAACAGACACTCAGCCACAACGACGGTCAACGAGGGAAATATCAGAGAAACATCACCGTCAGCCGTATCGCCGATCTCTCCAACAGCATCACCACCCACTGCTGAGCAACAGCAGCAACGGACACCGCATAAAACGACAGCATTCAGTGTCGCGGATATCTTAGACCCTTCCAAATTTAACGGGGCCGCCAGAGCACCAGTATGGAACCCCTGGCGTCCGGCAGTGACCGGCTATGCTGTTCACGGATTGTCGCATCCGCACGATGACCACAAAACACATTTGAAGTCCATGGCTCAAGGTAAGACTTTTATCCAAACGGTAACTAAAAAAAATATACAAATAATTATTTGAAACAGATAATAGTATAATAGTATATTAGTCTAAAAATGTTTTAATGTTATTAAAATCTGTATTGATTGAATTATAGTATAGATTTATGCTAAAACTCGAACAAATTAGCTTAGCGTTAAACTAAAAGTCATTATATAGCTTTAAGTCATTGGTTTAAATTATAATTATCCATGTATATCGTTGTTTTTTTAAATTTTAGACATAGCTGAATAGTTTGTATATTTTTGTAACAATTAAAATTAAGTTTAAGATACATCCTAAATACTAGTTATCAATATTAGTTGTCAAATTGAACAGAATGAAAAGTAATAAATAAATAAATAAAAAATGTATATACAATGTCTGAATAATGTATATATAAAGTTTGAATCCGGGAAAGGCAGGAATGACACTGAATACAATTTTACGTTTTTTATAAAATAAACCAACTGTGACTTTAGATTCAGTCGTGATCATAAAATACATAAAATGTCTATTCAATTCATGTCCTGCGGTATTTATTCAATTCTCCGTCTATGTACATTACATTTGTAAACAAACATACTGGCTGACACTCTATGAGTTATTCATTCATTGTATTCTAACATCTCAAGTTTCTTCCCTTGTCCAACCATTTATTTTCTTTGTTCCCTGTCTCGGAAACGTGGACGTTTGATTGATTTATTTGTCTTTATGTGCAGATACATTGATTTTCAATATTTGTTCGATTTAGTCTTTCTATTGTAAATATTTTTGTCTGATCACTGGCATTCATTGAATCAAATATTAACTAAATACATTATAAACGCTGTCTATATAAGTTAATATATCAATGGTTCAAGTTACTTTTGTTTAAGACATACTGTTTAGGTTATTTACTACAGATACCATGAAATAACAAGTTGAACGCATTTACCATCTCGGCAATTGTATTCACATATCAATTTCACTGTGGACAATAATTTAACCCATTTATCTAGTGTAGTATTGTTACACTAAAATCGTGTCCATTAAAAAATGGAATTACACAACTCTGTAGATTAGGTCATGTGTAATCTGAAGTTAGTGGACGGACACAGCTCTGTAGATTAGGTCATGTGTAATCTGAAGTTAGTGGACGGACACAGCTCTGTAGATTAGGTCATTTGGAATCTGAAGTTAGTGGACGGATACAGCTCTGTAGATTAGGTCATTTGTAATTTGAAGTTATGTTTCGAATCTTCAGATTTTAATATGAATTCGCTGAAAATTTTTACTAGAAAAAATAATAAAAAACAACCTAGATATTATTTATCAGGACCTGCTATTTATAAATTGTGATTAATTTAGTCAATGACACTGAATATGATATATCGCACTGTTGTATAGGGAATAACAAAAACTAATGCGCGGGAAATAGGAGTCATTTCTACTTGTTTATTTTTGTCAAAATTGCTTGGTAGTTAGTTGATATGAGATACACACAATCATAGACAAATGAAGAGTACTCCGGCACAGATACAAGTTACAAATGTAACATCGCATTAGAGTTTTGAAAAACATTTCTAAAATCAAAAATCAGTCGATACTTTACCAAAAATAAAGCAAACACTTACACTTTCTACATTTTGAAATAAATAACAATAAATAAATAAATAAATATATAAATATATAAATATATAACTCAATAATTATAACGTGACAACAGGGATTGGAGAATGAAGATTTTCAAGTTACTGTTTTCATTTTTGATAAGGGTTGAAGCTCGATATTCAAAATATTAAAGTTAAAAAAAAAAAAATCAAATTGTTAATAAATAGAGTAAGAATCACAAAATGACCTTTTGATTAGTCAAGTTAGGTCTTGAGTTTATAATTTCTTTGAATACAACAAATCAATTTTTAGTTTAATTATCGGTGAATTAAGACTGATTGAAAAAAAGATTGATGCATATATACATACATATATACATACATACATATATACATATATATAAACATACAAGTATGAAATAGATGAGACATCTCTGTTTGAATGGAGTCGATAATTACAAGAAATTAGATCGAGTCTGTATGTATATAAAGCCGTGAAAGTATATGCAGATATTGTGCATGTCATGTTTATAAAGCTAAGACAGTATGTGTAGATAGAGTGCATGAATAGAGCGATGTAGGGGACAGAGAGAGAGAGAGAGAGAGAGAGAGAGAGAGAGAGAGAGAGAGAGAGAGAGAGAGAGAGAGAGAGAGAGAGAGAGAGAGAGAGAGAGAGAGAGCCTGTATAAAACGGCAATAATCCCCTTCACTTATTTACAACATAGGCGGCGAAATGACAATATAAGCCTCGCCTCCATTTGATGCTAGGCCTCCCTTTAATTTTTCACCATAAGCCATTACACAAAGACTGCGGCTTGAACTCTTATTAAAGTTTCTATCAAGTTGAACAAAGTCTCTAACCCGGCGTGAAAATTGTCAGACGTGTATCCCCCCCCACCCCCACCCCCTCACCTCCCTTCCCCCCTTTGTATAATGTTAAACAATGCTTGCCTGTATAGACCTACCGGCTCTCTGTCATTGTACAGTTTCCTTAAACTTAATTTTTTTTTTTCAATTCTTGACGCCACGCCATTTCATAGTAATTGTTAAGTTCAATTTTCGCATCATTTTTTATTTTTTTTTTATTTTACCATTACCTAAAAGATAATAGGTGTCAAAATTCTAATTACCTCGAACTATTTTATGTAAAGAACTAATTTTTATATCAGTATTTATTGACAATGCTTATATAAAAATATGTATCTTCCATTGAAGCACGCAAAATGCTGGTGTGATTTTTTTTCTTCCCCTTGAGATCATATCCAATACAGCATTTCTTTAATTCCATTTTTAAACAATTGACTACAAAATTATTTAAATTCACCGGCTGGATAAGGTCGGATGAAGCCCCCCCCCGAATGCAGAGGTGTAGTTTGGGCCCCTTTTAATGAAGAGAGACGACCATACTATAAGAACAGAACTATGACTTCTGAAGTTGAGGTCTAGGGTTCGTGTCTGATCCTTAAGGCACCTTCCCCGTACTAATGGCTAAATCTGAACCTAAAGATATGTACTTATATTATTTTAGTATTAGCTTTACCTTAAATAAGCTTTAGTTTAAAGTTCATATAATTATAAATCCATGTTTATTAATCTATATTCCACTTTATGATAATATTATTAGTTATTAATAATGGGCATGTCAAATAGAAAATCCGCTACATTTTAGTTTCATTGAACACAGATGTATATGAATGTAGATGAAATTCAGTGCTTGTTAAATAAATTCCCACGTTAATACAAAGCACAGTAATACACCTTAGTATGATAAAACCCATTACATGGCACAACAGACATTGCACTCCATTGTGTGATTATAGATAGAAATTGCAGTCTATTTGTGATTATAGACAGACATTGCAATATACTGTGTGATGATAGACAGACAATGCATTCTATTGTGAGATTATAGACAGACATTGCCCTCTATTGTGAGATTATAGACAGACATTGCACGCTATTGTGAGATTATAGACAGACAATTAACTCTGTTGGGTAGTTTGTGCTGGGTCACCACTAGAATTAGGTTAAGACTACCAAAGGGCTAGTTCGCTACCAAGGGGCTACTTCGCTACCAATGGCTACTTCGCTACCAAAGGGCTAGTTCGCTACCAAGGGGCTACTTCGCTACCAAGGGGCTACTTTGCTACCAAGGGGCTACTTCGCTACCAAGGGGCTACTTCGCTACCAAGGGGCTACTTCGCTACCAAGGGATGATTTTTTTTTAAATGCACCCCCTACAAAACAACTTATTGCTCTCCTCCCCACACCTTAGATTCTGTCGTCAGGGATCTATTTTTCATCGAATCTATTGGTCAACGCGAGTCTACGCATATCCCATTTTGACAAACAAAATAAATAGATATATAATAATAATAAAAATAAAAAAAAAACATACCACAACTTGGCTTATTTATAAATTAATGTTTCGACTGCACCCTTCGAAGTGGTTTATATGATCTAAGATATTTCATCTCATCCTTACAGGGACTTTCTCCGGTTTTGTTGTATACTGTAAAATCTAATGACCATTACTTTGAATAAGTATATTTACTGTATCAATGGGCTAAATATACCCTTCGGCCTTCACCCACGTGTCATCTTTTTTTTCGTTTATTAATTATCAGGCTAGGAAATAGATTCCTTCTGCAAACTCAATCTGCACACAATAAACTACTCAACACCTTAAATACTTAAATACCAATGGTAGATTTAAATGGCCGGGCCACCGTGCTAGCTCTGTCCGACGGGGGCTACACGAGCAGGTGCTTTTACGACGCATGACTCGGGTGGAGAGTCACATATGTGCATACATCACAGGAGTCATGCGTCCTTCCCTCCTGGAAGGGAATATATATATATATAAAATACGGTTCTGGTTTTCTCATCTAAAGGGAGTCTGAACAGCAGGGGCTGGGTAAAGTTTGCTCTGTTTTCTCAATATTGCAGGCCGGGTGGGGAAAAAATGCGGAGATTTACTGTCTCGTTAGGCTAAGAGCTGTAAGCAATTAGCTTCAAGTGTTATGGAAGTTTCAAAACTGCTAGGGACTGCAGTCTGTCGATTAAATCTGTTTTACGGAACACAAACAGCGAGCATGTCCTCATTAAACACAAAGAAAGTTACCCTTCGCTGGGCAATTTTTTTTTGTTAGTTTATTTCCAGAGATCACCCCCCCCCCCCACACACACACACCTTTATACCCCCACCCCCCTCACAGCTTTAGTGGGTTGTTTTTTTAAATAAATTTACTAATTGAGTTATTAAGAAGAAATCATTACCTTTTCGCCTCTTCCTGTTTTTTTTAATTACCCCATGCTGAAGTATTAATTAAAGAAGATAAAAGTCTCACACATCTTTCTTCCCAACTTCAGATGTTTTTGTTTTATTCTTAAATTTCATTTTTTACATTTATGCATGAATTTAATTTTTTTTTACTGCTTCCAATCTTGTTTATTAATTTTAATAAAAATAACAATAAATACATTTTGTTTCTATCATCGAATTCCTAATATAAATACATCAACACACACGTAAACATATATATCTTAGAAAAGTAAATTGTGGCATTAAATGCAGGTTACTAATTAACACTAAACAATGAACTATATAACATAATGATTGAGATTGGAAACAGCGACTTGTAATACATCTGAATTTTCTATCCAATGAAATACTTCAAAATCACCAAAACTGTCCAAAACTGAACATTTCAAATGTGGAGACTGGTTTTTTTTTAGATATTAAAAACCGCTAAAAATATTTATGGTTTTCAAATCAATTTTTAAGCAATATCTGAGTCAGAAACACGCTTACACACATCACAAACACAAATCGCACATCACAAATACGCTCATACATTACAATCATGATCATATTTACAAACACACACATCAAAATACGCGTATACTTCACAAACACACTCACACATCATACGCTCACTCACACATAAGACACTCACTCGCAATAAGAAATACACTCACACTTTACAAACCCAGTCACAATAAAAAAAACACACACATCAAGAATTTATCACACATAAAGAATATACTCACACATCAAGAATATACTCACACATAAAGAATATACTCACACATCAAGAATATACTCACACATCAAGAATATACTCACACATAAAGTATATACTCGCACATCAAGAATATACTCACACATCAATAATATACTCACACATAAAAAATATACTCACACGTCAAGAATATAGAAACTAATTTGTGTCGGCTGAAACCCCGAAACAATCTCATGAAAAAAAATACAAAATAAAAAAAAATACTATGACCTATTTATGTTTTACTTACAGTAACATTCACTAATACATCAGTCTATTATAATTAATAATATAATATAACATATTAACAATGCTTTATTACTTCAAAGACTGATAGCTTAACCTAAATAAAAATATAAGTAGAATTTACAGAATTAATGTAACAATCAGAATTCGGATTAAAAAAATTATGCTGTCATGTTTGATTGTGGACTTGAAAGTGATTAAACATTCACAAATGAAACCAAACTTCGAGTTGTAAGTATGTCTAAATATACGTCAATCGGCCCAAGGTATAATTAATATTGACTCGATAAACATTTGTGATTATTGACATAATCTTTTTTTTTTTTAAGTAAAATAATCGATTAACTCGGATACCGAAAAAAAACATCTCTTATTTTGTTTTTTCATAAGAAAAAAAATATGGTCATTGTTAATCTCATAGCAGGAAGATGACCGTAAGATGACCGTAAGATGACCGTAAGATGACCCGAATAACTAATGCAACAACAACAACAACAACCAGAAAACTTCGATTCTTTCAACACAAATATGTATTTGATACTTTGTCCATCAAACTGAAAATAAACCGTCTTGGTCTAAAGATAACTTTTTTTTCTGTCGTAAAACACGCCGCGGTATTGTTAAATCCACATGCGTTCTCTCGGTACAATCAAATGAAACATACAGCAAACAATAGATTAACTGTTTTTCCTTCTATGACTCGCAGGCCTTCACCATGACGACGACGTGTCCGTGACGTCATCCCAGGAGAACTTTGACCCCGACGAGGATGTGGACATGTGCGACGAGAACGGCAAGCCCCTGGTGGACGACGACAGCGACGACGAGAAGAGAAACAACATGGACGACAGCGGCAACAGCAGCGGGGACAACAACAAGCAAGGCAAGCCCCGCAGGGCCCGCACTGCCTTCACCTACGAGCAGCTGGTGGCCCTGGAGAATAAGTTCAAGACCACCAGATACCTGTCTGTGTGCGAGCGACTAAATCTGGCACTAAGTCTCAACTTGACCGAAACTCAGGTAGTTAATACATAGACTTTTTAAAAGTTATTTTTTGTAATGATTTAAACCAAAATGGAAAATATAGGTAAAACTGTAGTCGAGATTAAAAAAAAAAGAATTTAACAAAAGAAGTGCTGGACATTGATAAATTTATAAGCCAATAAAACTAACAATACGATGTGAGCGTGGTACACCAGCCTATCTATCTATCTATCTATCTATCTATCTATCTATCTATCTATCTATCTATCTATCTATCTATCTATCTATCTATCTATCTATCTATCTATCTATCTATCTATCTATCTATCTATCTATCTATCTATCTATCTATCTATCTATCTATCTATCTATCTATCTATCTATCTATCTATCTATCTATCTATCTATCTATCTATCTATCTATCTATCTGCCTGTCTGTCTGTCAGTCTGTCTGTCAGTCTGTCTATTTGTCCCATTGTGAGTCTGTTTGGTGTCTTTCTGTCGACCTAACCTTTTTAACTCAGTCTATTCTATAGTAATGTGTACAATAATTAACAACAATAAATGACTACATTGTTCATTTTGTACATTAATTTTTGGTTGTATTAATGCCAATCGATCGCAAGATATATATGTAAGGGGAGACATTAGTGTGGTTTGTTTTAGTCGGGAAAGAACGAAACACTTTAGTTGCTTAGTTAGTCCAACATACTGATAAAAAAAAAGTTGAAAACATTAAATTTCGATGGTATGAACTCCAACCAGTACATGGTTGTGCACATCAGTACACTAGTACATCAGTACACTAGTATATCAGTACACTAGTATATCAGTACACTAGTACATCAGTACACTAGTATATCCGTACACTAGTAGATCAGTACACTAGTACATCAGTACACTAGTACATCAGTACACTAGTACATCAGTACACTAGTATATCCGTACAGAATCGTTGTGTGGACCTAGTGTAGCCTCAGTGTGTCTATGTGTGGTCTCAATGTGTTTATGTGTGGCTATGTGTGTGATATGTGTGGACTTACCGGAAATACACAGTAATACACACAAACACACACAAACACACTTTCCACACTAATGCTACCAGGTTGCGTTTGTTAGTTCTAACAAACCGGGTCATGTCCGGGCCTGGAGTGAGATTAATTACACCCCCCCCCTCCTTTTCCTCAATTTAAATTCAACAACGTCATCACGCCCATACGGTGTCAGGGTGAGGGCAAATGCGAGTGAAAATCGGAACAAATAGGGCGTAAACAAACTATGGCGCTTAAATAACAATCAGGCGCCCGTGTTTCCCGCCATCCACGGCCATTGACATCAGATCAAACATGGCGGGTGGTGTCCATAAAGAGTTCGCCACATTTTGTAGTGAAGCAATGCGGGTGTAACTTGCCGACTCACGCATCCAATAATGTCAATACCTAACAGTCATTACCAGTACCCTTTTTCGTTTCGTTTTTGGCGATTAGAAGTTCTAATTTGTCATAGCCTTTGGGTAAGACATAAAGCTAACGTGAAACGAAGCCGTTGAATTTCATCACAGAATAAGACACTATCTAATAAGTCATGAATTAAATCCATTTTAACAAATCATTCTAGGATAAACCAGAATAAGCAGAATCTCAAGGGAAATTTGAATTTGATAAAATTCGACCAGGAAAAGAAATTTTAATAGCGAAGTTTGATTTGTTCCTGCTAACAATAGTCGAGTACTGTGTTTGATTTGTTCCTGGTAACAATAGTCGAGTACTGTGTTTGATTTGTTCCTGCTAACAATAGTCGAGTACTGTGTTTGATTTGTTCCTGCTAACAATAGTCGAGTACTGTGTTTGATTTGTTCCTGCTAACAATAGTCGAGTACTCTGTTTAGTAGTGAGGAATAGATTCAGAAACAGAAGAAAAGAAAAAATATATAAACTACAGATTTATTTTAATAACATTAATTAAAACTTATATTATACTTTGCTAATTTATGAATCAGTTAATAGGTTGTTTTATCCCAATAGAGTGCAATCTTTAGGAAGCAAAGTCCATTGGTTCGACGGAACCCCGCCTATTAATAACATAACGCCATTTTTGATCGCCGGGCAACGCATCTTATACAAAATATAACTATCGTTTTTAACCATAAAAATCACCATCCCGGGTGAGATACTGCACAGTTTGTATAAAAATAATGAGATTTTTGTACCAAAAACTGGTGAATGCTTTGTTTTTTTTCAATTTTCCCAATCCACACCTCGCTACTGCACAGATTACTCCAACATTCATCAAATAGTGCCACATTACACAAGATGATGTAGTTATACATTAGCATTCCACACTCACAATTATTATTATTTCAAAATTTAATCTGATCGGCTTATTGTTAATATGCTATTAGTATGAAATGATTCTCACATATATGTGTCCCCTTTTTTTTTCAGGTGAAGATATGGTTCCAGAACAGGAGAACCAAATGGAAGAAGCAGAATCCGGGTCTAGATGTCAACAGTCCCACCATCCCGCCCAATTCGGGTGGGTTCGGATCATTCTCCAGCCCCTACTCCAGCATGCTGTACGGCCAGTCCCTTCATCCTTATCTTCCGTCTGCTAGTCTCGTGAGCCCGCTGAGCCTGTTGAGGGCTCACGGGTCATACGCCCCTGGGCAAAACCCTGCCGTCTACTACCCTTACTTCAGCCAGACGACGTGAGCGAACCACCGTAATGGAGTATCTAAATAAATAAAAGGAGCGAATTACAAAATAATAACAACAGTTCATTCTGATACATCGACATACTCAGGGTGGTGGACCCTTTCCGATAGTCGCAGGAGGAGACGCCCTTGAATGCCAGTCCTTTGATGCTATTTTCCCCCCATTCAATAGTTTGGTTCGATGGATACATCTAAGTTGTGCGCTACCACACACATTTTAGTTTATTTGACCTTCAGAGGCGTCAGTCGTAATGAGCCTAACGACTTTTCTGTTATCGAAATGAGGTCAACTGCATGGACTAGAGACATAATGAAGTGAGGTAAAATGAATGGACTAGAGGCATAATGAAGTGAGGTCAACTGAATGGACTAGAGACATAATGAAGTGAGGTCAACTGCATGGACTAGAGACATAATGAAGTGAGGTCAACTGCATGGACTAGAGACATAATGAAGTGAGGTCAGCTGCATGGACTAGACACATAATAGCCATACAACTATTTACGACGTATCTTTTATTCAATTTTTTTTAAAAATTTGGATTGTTTACTGATTCCAACTAGTCCGAAGTTTGGTGCATGTACACGGAAGTCTTGAGTTGGAAAGTCTGATGTCTACAAGATTTGAATGAAAGTTTCGATGATGATTTTTGAGGCTAAGATGATGTAGTTTTTGTTTTTTTTATTGTCATATCTGTCCAGTATTCGAATTGAGGTGTCAAGTGAAAGGCTACAATACTTACAATCTTTCATATATGTTCCATCAGAATCTCAATGATGACGTAGGCGATGGCGTCATGCAAGGTGGCGTCATAATTGTTGCATACTTGACCGAGAAAACGGCAAATTAATCAACAAAACAAGATGTTGATATTTAATAGGTCTATGTTTTCTATTTTTTTTTTGTTTGTTTTCATATTACAACATTCTGTAGCAGGAGTGTACCTACCCACATAATACAAACAATTATACGATCAATTTATCAGTATGTAAACCTAATTAGTTTCGATCATTAATAAAACGTTGCAGCACACAAAAAGGAGTTCGCCCCCCCGCCCCCCACCCCCCACCTCCAACCCCACGTCCATCTGCTGTACTGTTGTGTCATCTCCAAACTTCTCACACAATTGAGAAGTCCAAGACCGAATTAATTTCTCTATAGGAGGATCAGTTTTTATTAAAATCAACATCTCAGAGCACAGCGAGTAGTCCAATTTTTTTTTTCTTCTCTCCCTTGACAGTTATACTTCATGTATTTATGTGTGTGTGTGTGTGCGTGTGTGCGTGTGTGTGTGTGTGTTTAACCCAGCAGCTGCTACATTTAACAAAAAAAAAATTATAATGCATAAACGGTGACCGAGTTGATAGAGCTGAAACTAAAGGCGTCAACAGAAACGTTGTTTGCGTTTATGGTGGGCAGCTAATGATAACAATTAAATACACAATGTTTGGCCAAGAAGGAGTCCCGTAACTCAATGTTTACTTAGTGAAAGGAGAAGTTTGCGTGTGTTAACGTCCCATCGGCTGTAGACAAAGCGGCGCACTAAACAAAACATAAATTACCGTAGTCCTGGCAACAAAGGAGACATAATAAATAGACAAGGGTTGCACAATAAATATCACATATTTCGTGTTTATCACGTGGATAACATATCAAACACGCACGCAATTCAATTTATTTGTCTGTGTCTTATAGACTTATAATATCGTTTGCGTGAATATATTTTTTAGTGTGGGATTATAATGTTTGTATGCCAAAAGTACAGTGTCTATTTGATGATCTGTTATTAATTTGTTTGTCTGTCTGAATCTATCATTAGTGTGTGAGACTATTATATATTTATGTAATCTATTGTTTGGACTACTACTCTCTGTCAGCTGCAAGATCACTATTCTGATATATTTATCTTGACATATTTTTGTTTGTTTGCATAAAGCGTGTGCGTTTTCTTTTTAACAATTTAAACATGATGTTGATCTGTTTTTTGTTTGAAAATTTTTATAATTTGTTGATAAATGTTTCATTTGTTTTTACCACCGACAATAATGTATGTATGTATAACTATGTAAGTATGTATAAGTATGTAAGTATAACTATGTAAGTATGCATGTATAACTATGTAAGTATGTAAGGATAACAAGTCCTATACATCTCGTTTGAAATTAAATTCCATGTCTTCCGGTCGATTACCGACATTAGCAGTTTAGCTTCCGCCCCCCCCCCCCAAACTTACATCACGCCTCCCTCCCCCCCCCCATACCAATAATAATGATATTAAAAAAACTTATTTCTTCCATTTATTTTTTCTCTCTACTTGAGGATGTTTTCATGTCATACATAAATACAAATATAAATATAATACTATCGTGTTTTATACAGATGTACATAGATTTGTGATACTGATTTTATTATTCCTTTGTTTCATTTTCATACTGTGAGAATAATTAAAATGTACTATTATTATTATTATTATTTTATTGAAAAGAAAAATTAAAACTAGAAATATGACTTGTTACTTTTTATGTTCTGCTTTTTTAATTCAGTGTTTCTGTTGTCGTTTTTTTCCCCCGCTAAAATATCAGCCCTAAAACTCTTCACTATTTCCTTCTGTCTCTCATAGCTCATACATTCATTGTGTCTCGCTGTTTACTTCCAGACATTCAGTGGGTCTGGGGGCAGCCAGTCAATCAAAGCAAAGAACAGAATTAGTGAGTAGACACCACGAACATTCAACAAGCTTTCTAATGTCTCGAATAACAGTTATCTCTAGATCAGAGGTTTTCAACCTTTTTTACCCTGCGGACCCCACAGACATACCAAGCTCGGGTGGCGGACCCCCAGAGACCAAGGCGCCCTGGCCTTAACTTTTCGAACCTCATGTTGGGCCCTAATATGTCTTATTAAGTTTACGGATACAATCTACTTAAATCCTGATAAACGGTAGGCCTAGCCTGAGTTACGCGCACATCAAGTAAAAGTCATTTTACATACGGGAATAGCTATCTATACAAATAATGAAACACTCATTGAGTATTTATTCCACTGGTATGTCCGTTACACAGTAACAGTTCTGTGGGAAGGCTGTGCCTGTTTTGCACTACAGAGCTTGTCCAAATACGGTGGTATGCGGGATAAACATATGCGTATTTCATGTTCAGTGTCCAGTCTGGAGCTGTACTTGGTCTTCATCGCAGTAATACCAGAGAATGCAGTTTCGCACAAGTACGTCGTAGAAAATGGTAGCAGGACATTGATGGCTTTGTCTGACAGCAGCGAGCACTCCTGGAAATATGCTAGCCAGAACGACAACAGTGGCAGTCTGCTGAACTGCAAGCGCAGTGTCCTGTCGGACTTCGCACATGTCGACTGCTGCTGGTAAAATTAGCTCTTCTGCAATTGTGTGAGGTTTTCGGAACGCGCTATTCGTAATGCTACAAAATATGACGATCGAAGAGTTTTCTCGTTCACAGTAGTGCAGGCCACCAGTTTGCCTTTCTGTTACAAATAGAGCTCTTTCTGCCTCTCAAAGTGCTCCTTCGATATACTGGCAAGTTCCGAATGCATTGTGGTCAAATGGCGCATCAAATTTGGCAGGCTTCATCGCATCGTTCGATAATGTTTGCAAGCACACGACACAAAGAGGTTGGTCTGCATCGGTCCCCCCTGCGGTGAAGCCGAATATTCTGGATTATATTAGCGCCGTTTACTTTTTCGTTCGTCTTTGGCTGCTTGATCATCAGAATCTTCCAGGTTCTGGTAAGTTTTCCTCTTCAGAAATGTATCCATGCTACCAGGTGTCATAACTATTCGTATTATTAGTTATACATTGTGCGTTATTGTGATGATAAGTGTTTGTATTCATTTCTTTGGTAGCGATTGACACTTTATCTAAGCGTGTACGTATTCACAGACATCACAAATAAATGATTTAAATTGCCAAGTCCTATTCATGTACTTTATGTGACGATTACACAAAATATAATTTCAAAACATAAGTAGCATGAAACTATACACTCCAAGATACATATTCACTGAAACATCACTAGTCTATCCTGTGGGCTGACTATTTTTGTGGAACTGTATGTCTGTACCACTCTGTTCTCCTCCTCCCCTCTCTTTCTCTCTCCCAATCTCTTCACCTATCAAAAGATCTGCTAACTTCTTTTGTAAGACCGTAATTACTGCGTCTTCTCACCTATGTTGTTGTCTCTGATTGGTCCGTCCCTCATTGGGTATATTCTGTTATTTAAGTCAAAACAGCAGTAACCCTGAACCTTTGTAATTTAGTGACAAACTAATTACTTAACTCTCATCCCTGACCCAAATGATCCATATTCTTGAAAATACAATATCTGACCTATAGGCCTATTCTTGTAAGTACAATGCTCAATCTAGAAACTTTGGGACACTGATTCTTTGTAACATCCATGCGGAAGTTTGGCGCCATACATACGATACCAGACAGTAGATAATTAGCTTATCACAACATTTGTCTCTTGAAAGCACAAGGGCGCTAAGCCTTGCTTTCAATTCCAACCTAACCAGGTCATCTTTTTCTCAGGTATGTGTCACCTAAAAATACAAACTCTCTCTAAACATGACCGATATTGTAATCTCACAGTACCTATGGCGCATTTCCGCCCTTCCAAAGTATGTTATAAAAACATCTATATACATAATCAACCAGACTATTTATCAACAATATACAAGCTGTCGCACTTTGCGGGTGTTTTAACAGTGACGCCATAGCTCAGCAAGTAAGAAATATTGCCTAGATGACATGACTAAAAAAACCTCTGCTCTAGAGCCACCAACAGTTATCTCTATAGCTACCAACAGTTATCTCTAGAGCCACCAACAGTTATCTCTAGAGCTACCAACAGTTATCTCTAGAGCCACCAACAGTTATCTCTAGAGCCACCAACAGTTATCTCTAGAGCCACCAACAGTTATCTCTAGAGCCACCAACAGTTATCTCTAGAGCCACCAACAGTTATCTCTAGAGCCACCAACAGTTATCTCTAGAGCCACCAACAGTTATCTAATCTTACATTCACCCTCGAGTGTTGTTGTCTAATGTGTGCTCATGAGATGCAACTGTGTTTAATCAATAGAATGGCCATTGAAACATTTCTTAGTATTTTTCTGTTTGTCTGTTCTACACAGATTGGTCACACAACAAATGTATTGTACAGATTGGTTATACAACAAATGTATTGTACAGATTGGTCATACAACAAATGTATTGTACAGATTGGTCATACAACAAATGTATTGGACAGATTGGTTATACAACAAATGTATTGTACAGATTGGTCATACAACAAATGTATTGTACAGATTGGTTATACAACAAATGTATTGGACAGATTGGTTATACAACAAATGTATTGTACAGATTGGTCATACAACAAAAGTATTGTACAGATTGGTCATACAACAAATGTATTGGACAGATTGGTTATACAACAAATGTATTGTACAGATTGGTATACAACAAATGTATTAGACAGATTGGTTATACAACAAATGTATTGTACAGATTGGTCATACAACAAATGTATTGAACAGATTGGTTATACAACAAATGTATTGTACAGATTGGTCATACAACAAATGTATTGTACAGATTGGTCATACAACAAATGTATTGTACAGATTGGTTATACAACAAATGTATTAGTATACAAAAAAATTAGAAATCATGTCAGAATCTTTAGTTGCCACTTATGAACATTTAGTTTTGAGGAACACATTGATTTATATATATATATAATATATATATATATATATATATATATATATATATATATATATAATTTCGTAGATATATGACCAACAAACACCATGATGCATACATTGTCGTACATCCCAAAAGATACGAGTTCTAAGGGCGGATGAGTCCCAGAAGTTTCAGTATCCGAACCAATACGATATGTTTGTGTGCGTGCAGCTAGGACACCGTTCTAATGCAGGAGTGGTTTGATCTGCTGAACATATAACACCAAAGAGGCGTAAATAAGAAACTGGCGCCCTGGGCGCTGAATTTCTAAGGGCCCACACAGCCCAACTTTAAACCTTTTTAATTCATCAGTCTTTCTTTTATTAAATGGGCTCATTGTTTTTTTTACTTCTTGAGCCTGGGCCCCATCTTATCTAAATCTGCTTCAAGTAAGTGGCGCTTTGCTTGTGATATCCATCAGCAGAATATAAATTATAAATTGTTCGAATACCTCCCGATTCAAGTCACCTACCTATGACTACCGTGGTGCCTCCTCACCCATTGCACACGCGTGTATTGTGGAGATGAGAGAAGGGTAGAAAAAAAAAAACTGTCCCATTATTTTTTTTTTTTAATATTAGGATTCTGATAAATTTATTCCACTCTTATAGGAACTTTAAAAATCCCATTATTCTATACAGTTACCAAAGGATCAACCTATCCAACTATGAAGCTGCGACCAGATCCATCAAAGAAACGTGTAACACAGAATATAGAGCAAAACAAGATTTAACATATACACATAAATGAAATAAAGTAACTGGATCGCTTTATTTCAGAGAAACTAACACAGACAATTTAAAATTATTTACACAACAATTATATATATATATATATATATATATATATATATATATATATGTGTGTGTGTGTGTGTGTGTGTGTGTGTTTGTGTACATGCATACATTTATAGCCAAATATAAAAATAGCTTACCTCAACAAATAGGTTTACCACCACAGAATATAAATTATACAGAATGTGCATCGTCAGTTTTGATTGATAATAATTGATATTAATTACCGAAAGCCGCCATATTTGTAGACATTGGTACAGGTGTTTTTAAATAGCGGTGAGCATTCTGTATGACATAAACTCTCTAACTCTTCGCCTTTCTCAGTTCTATATTATTTATCAACATGGAATGAATAAATAAAAACAAGTAGTTTCGTACAATGGTGATGTAAAACTTTATTTTAAATATATAAAGAAAACAATATTTTAGCTCATATATTTTCAATCTGGATTTCGTTACAATAATTGTCATGTTTTTACACATTGTACACCCTGAGAATCTCTACAAACTACTACTGCATTTTTTATAGTTTGTTTTCATTATATCTATTTTGCTAAAAATTTAACGCCTTTTTTTTTTAAAAAAAAAGTTATCATTGATATTACTACCATAAACTTTGTTTCAACTCCCGCCATATTTTCATAAACAATTGTTACAAATCTTATGTTTACTGTTAATCCCACGATTACAAAAAAAATAAAAAAATCTTTGCCTACAAATACACATGTTTAACATTAATGCAATCATTATCTTAAACTATTCAATCCTGTATTACTAAAAATGCATATGTTTAACATTAATGCAATCATTATCTTGAACTATTCAAACCTGTATTACTAAAAATACATATGTTTAACATTAATGCAATCATTATCTTGAACTATTCAAACCTGTATTACTAAAAATACATATGTTTAACATTAATGCAATCATTATCTTGAACTATTCAAACCTGTATTACTAAAAATACACATGTTTAACATTAATGCAATCATTATCTTGAACTATTCAAACCTGTATTACTTAAAATACACATGTTTAACATTAATGCAATCATTATCTTGAACTATTCAAACCTGTATTACCAATTGTCAAATTTACACTCGCCACTCCCACCTATTTTTATTTTAGTTTCGTATTTTCCAGCCATTGTTCTTCCCCACGTGCTGCTCTATACAAGTAATATTTATCTTTCTGTCTTTTAAACGCAAACGTTTATCATTCCAAGACAAACAATTACCAGTTTTACATTCTCAACGATTTTTTTCTCTGCGGCTCTCGGTGATGTAAAAACAGATGTAATTAAAATTTTTTTTGACGTCACGCTAAAAAAAGTAACATTTCGTTACAAATGGCTACCGGAAGTCAGCTAAATTGAACTTGGTATTCAGAAATAGAGAACAGCAGGTCAGAAATAAATGATGGCAAGTCAGGTTCAAAAGGTTAATTGTAAAAACTTTCCTACAGTTCACACAAGTCAACATTTATTTATTTCTTCTAACAATAATCGTTTACGTATTTTCTTTTTTTTTTTTTTCAAATTCCTGTTGTTATTGTTTACAAATTGAGGAAAAACGTTGAACATTATACTTAAATAGATTCTGTCGTGTCCAATCTTGAATCTCAGCAAATCGTTTCAAAACTTCCACTTTTTGTGTGTGTGTGTAGGTAGCTTGTCTTTGCGAGTTTTCCTTTTAAAACAAATGTAAACAGATATAATGAAAAACAAATACTTAAGTTATAAAAGCCGGTGTGTTGAGAGATGAGAAGGGAGCACCCACACACGCACCGATTTGCTAATTTTCTTTTCAACCGACCGGAACAGAGCAAACATGATAGCCATGGATGCTCTGGAGTTGGAGCGGGAAATTTTTTATTCTCAAACAGATTGTTTTCTATGAGTGTGTGTGTGTGTTTGTGTGTGTGTGTGTGTGTGTTTGTGAGTGTAAGTGTGAATGTTTGTGTGTTTGTGTGTGTGTGTGAGTGCACGATTATGTGATGGTGTTTCAATTTCTTCAAGACTTTCATGAATCTCTGATTGGATGATTGTGAGATTAGAGGGAGAGACAGATACAATAATGTACATAGAGAGTGAAATTTGCAAATAGTCAGGCATGTAGAAAGAAAGACAGGCATAAAGGTAGATAGAAAATAGATAGACAGACAAATGGATAGATAAAGCCAAATATGTAATAGGTAATAGGTATCTATCTTTCTTTCTATCTATCTATCTATCTATCTATCTATCTATCTATCTATCTATCTATCTATCTATCTATCTATCTATCTATCTATCTATCTATCTATCTATCTATCTATCTATCTATCTATCTATCTATCTATCTATCTATCTATCTATCTATCTATCTATCTATCTATCTATCTATCTATCTATCTATCTATCTATCTATCTATCTATCTATCTATCTATCCATCTATCTATCTATCTATCTATCTATCTATCTATCCATCCATCCATCTATCTATCTATCCATGAGCAAAGACAAAGTAGGGGAAATCGTACAAGAGATTTATTAAGTGAGTCTTTATATAAGTTGTTTTAAAATTACAGCGTAAACAAAACAACATCCATAAATATAAATAATATTTATGTATTTTAAATTTTCAATAAACAAAAAAAAAAAAAAAAAAAAAAAAACATTAAGAACATCCAAGATATGGTGGACAATGGAATACACGTTATTTTTTCATTTTTTTAAATGGGTACCTTAGTTTTTTACAATTTAGAAACAGATGAAAATCTATACATTATGAATTTCTAAATAAATACTTAAAGTGCTTAGAATATAAATATAAATATAAATATAAATATATATATATATATATATATATATATATTTATATATATATATATAAATTCCTTTGAAAAGTTCAGAACAATGATTCAATTTATAAATAAATTAATAAAGAAAAGGAAGTAATTTGAAGAAAAAAAAAAGTTTTTTTAAAGATTTGACTTGAATAGTTTGTTGTATGTCCAGAGTGGCTGTGAATAGGAAACAACGACATGAAAATACAACAACAGCATATTTTGTGTTGAGTTTACAGTAGATCATGAGTGGTTGGAGGCGGGGGGGGGGGTCGCTAGACCGTCAAATAGCAAAACATTTCTCCATTAGGTTGGGAAACAATGGACGGCATTCTGTGTGGAGGAGTTCTGTCATGAGGGGGGTGGGGGGAAGGGGGGGGGGAAGGGCAGAGATGGAGATGATAATCAGCAATTCAGCCTGCTCTCACAGCAAAAAGACAAACTGCTCACAGAAACGGTCATGTTACACTCGGCTGGAGAATGTAAATACTGCGAGAGTCCGCGGGAATCATTTGTAACATCCCCGGGATTTCTCTACCGGGGGTCATCGCAAGGGTCCCCCCTCCCCTTCCCTTCCCTTACTTTTTTTTGGGGGGTGGGGGGGGGGAGGAAGCTAGCGGTCAAAACGGTTTTAAAACTAAATATCTTCTTTAAACAAATTAACAGCATGAGACTTGAGTCCGATTGTGTTTTTGTGGAGCCCGCAGTAAATAGTTGGTTGGGCTAAGTGCAGTCATTGAGTCCCGATAGCCGGTAGCCTGGTACTGTATTATCATCCTTCTCGCATTACACTGGCTGAGTTGGGTGGTATATTATTATTATTATCCTTATCCCATCACACTGGCAGGGATGGGATATTACAGTATTATCATCCTTCTCGCAGGGATGGGATATTACAGTATTATCATCCTTATCCCATCACACTGGCAGGGATGGGATATTACAGTATTATCATCCTTCTTCCATCACACTGGCAGGGATGGGATATTACAGTATTATCATCCTTCTCCCATCACACTGGCAGGGATGGGATATTACAGTATTATCATCCTTCTCCCATCACACTGGCAGGGATGGGATATTACAGTATTATCATCCTTCTTCCATCACACTGGCAGGGATGGGATATTACAGTATTATCATCCTTCTCCCATTACACTGGATGGACGGCTATTACAGTATTATCATCCTTCTCCCATTACACTGGATGGACGGCGGCAGGATTTCTAGGTAGTCTAGATTGCATTTTGTGGGAAGTGAGGATAGGGTCGCCATGGTGATTTGGTCACACTTGTTAGGGAAAACGTTTTTTTTTTCTAAAGTGCAGCTTGTTGGCAGAGTCCATGTTAGAGTTAGTACTATAGTAGACTCGATGGTAGAGTTAGTACAATAGTAGAGTCCATGGAAGAGTTAATACTTTGGTTGAGTTTTTTTTAGAGTTAGTAATATAGTAGACTCGATTGTAGAGTTAGTACAATAGTAGAGTCCATGGAAGAGTTAGTAATTGGTATAATTAACACTGTTTTCTTGAAATGTCTAATATTAAAAAAGAATAAAATTAAGTCGATTGTTTTGCCTATCTTTAAAATAAAACAGTCATTGAACAACAATAGTCACAATAATAATATGCAATAACTTCTCATTTAACGTTACGAACAGATGGTTTTATAATTATGAACTGCAAATATAGTCGAGAATGACCAGGTTACTGGACAACTCTGTGGGACATGGCGATCTATACTGACCAAAGAATTTATGGGCATAGGCCAAATATCGTCATCAACATTAAAACATACGAATTCCGGCTAATGATATGACTGTTCCATCACTGCTATTGATTAAAAGAGAATTGGGGGAATGTGAACCATCACTGTAGTGACTGTTGTTGTGGGGAATGTGGACCACCACTATGGTGACTGTTGTTGTGGGGAATGTGAACCACCACTATGGTGACTGTTGTTGTGGGGAATGTGAACCACCACTATGGTGACTGTTGTTGTGGGGAATGTGAACCACCACTATGGTGACTGTTGTTGTGGGGAATGTGAACCACCACTATGGTGACAGTTGTTGTGGGGAATGTGAACCACCACTATGGTGACAGTTGTTGTGGGGAATGTGAACCACCACTATGGTGACAGTTGTTGTGGGGAATGTGAACCACCACTATGGTAACAGTTGTTGTGGGGAATGTGAACCACCACTATGGTGACTGTTGTTGTGGGGAATGTGAACCACCACTATGGTGACTGTTGTTGTGGGGAATGTGAACCACCACTATGGTGACTGTTGTTGTGGGGAATGTGAACCACCACTATGGTGACTGTTGTTGTGGGGAATGTGAACCACCACTATGGTGACAGTTGTTGTGGGGAATGTGAACCACCACTATGGTGACAGTTGTTGTGGGGAATGTGAACCACCACTATGGTGACAGTTGTTGTGGGGAATGTGAACCACCACTATGGTGACAGTTGTTGTGGGGAATGTGAACCACCACTATGGTGACTGTTGTTGTGGGGAATGTGAACCACCACTATGGTGACTGTTGTTGTGGGGAATGTGAACCACCACTATGGTGACTGTTGTTGTGGGGAATGTGAACCACCACTATGGTGACTGTTGTTGTGGGGAATGTGAACCACCACTATGGTGACTGTTGTTGTGGGGAATGTGAACCACCACTATTGTGACTGTTGTTGTGGGGAATGTGAACCACCAGAATGGTGACTGTTGTTGTGGGGAATGTGAACCACCACTATTGTGACTGTTGTAGTGCTGGTAGTAATAAAGTAAGATTTTTACAATACCATTGAAAGAACACAAGGGAAGGTATTATATATAAACGCCGAAATTATATGTAGGCCTTCACTAGCAGTGAATTTCAAACGTGACACTTTAACATTTCTAACACACCATTAGGTAAATATATTGGTACTAATTTATGCCCCCTATCTAACGTGCAGAAATGACCTACATTTCATGCGTCACAAATTACGTTTTAACCTTCAACGCTAACCAACCAAATCAAACAAAACAAAACCAAACAACCAACCAACCAACCAACCAAACCAACCAAACCAAACCAAACCAAACCAAACCAACCAACTGAACCAACCAATCAAATCAACCAAACCAACCAACCAAACCAACCATCCAAACATACCAAACCAAACCAAATATCATTAGGTAAAGATGTGAGTGCTAATTTATGCCCTCTAACTAATGCACATAAATGACTTACATTTCATGCGTCACAAATTATGATTAATTAATTAATCAACACTAATAAATTAGGATTATTTGTTTAAACAGTAATTCGATACCTCAATTAAAAAAAATAAGCTTTTATAAAAATTCACTGAAAAGTAAAAAAATAAATATTTCATTATGCCATTTTGCAGCACGGAGGCGAGTTGGTGTGGCACGACACAGCACCCGCGCGCAAGTTAAATTCGGCTTCTTAATTTACTTTCTTTCAAGCTATTGCTAAATTTAATATAAAAATATACAGCTTTGTAATGCACTCATTTAAAAAAAAAACACTGCCCAAAACCATATTGTTGGCGAGATGTACAATGGCAATATGCTGCTAAATGAGTTAAAAGGAAAAAAAATAAAAGAGAAACTTTCAGGCGATACGGAAATAGTTGTAATTATTAGCTAAACCGGAAGCCAATATGCTGATGTAATTAGGTTTTTTCTCCTTTACCCTAAAAGTAAATGAGCAAACGTCATCCATCGTCTGTTAATTTGTTTTTCCCGTTGAGTATTATGGCTATTAGTGTTAGCATCATTGCTGTTAATGTTTTTCCTTTGAAGACTGTTATATATAAACAAGACTCGATCTCTTGTATATTGTCTAGTTTGTTGCCATGTTCATATTCATATAACAAGTTCAACGGAGCTATGCAACATTTAACCAATCAACAACTTCTCCGTGCAGTCTCTGACCGTTGCAACAACAATCCTCTTCTTAATAACAATCTTTTTTTTTTCGTCCGAAGTCTTAAGTCGAAACAACTTTAGCGTAGAATTCTTTAATTCAGAGGCGGATGAGCTAAATTTGTTCCAGCTTGTTTTCTGATCCCATTACCTTTACATACACAATATGTATTGCGTTAATTCTAGAACTAGATGAATATTTCCCGGTTACGCCAATGAACGCAACACTTAATTTTTTTTGGGACCAGAGTTGTTTTTTTTTTGGTGTTGTTTGTTTCGCTTGATGTTATGGTTTGCTCGGCCTTCAAATGTCTTTTTAGCTATTAGTCACGGTATAGTGTATCAAAACTATCATGGCACAACTAAACGGAGAGAGCACGTGGAGCAGCAGCCAATAATCCGGTCTTTTTTTTTTTACAAACATCCACTGAAGTCATGTGACCCATTCAGACATGGTGCGGCCCCCTCTCGCTTGACGCTCGACACACGGGCTCGAGAAGTTTGTTTACAACCTCGATCATCACGCTAATTAGTAAAAGTGTCGAAACTGATCGCTTTGTGAAGCATCCAACACGGTTGTGCGCGCGCGCGCGCGTGTGTGTGTGTGTGTGTGTGTGTGATAGAATGTGATGCTCTTGTGTGTATGCATGAGCCTGTGTGTGTGTGTTCGCTGACGTACTCTCGTCTCGTTGCGCGAGTTTGTGTGCAATGTTTCGTTCATGCGGTCTGTCATCCATAGCAACGAGAAACTGGCGAAACAAATTGTTACAAGAAATAAGTGACGTGCTACATGGTGCTGGCTGGAACATTTTTGACAGGTTTGTACAAGACGCATTTTTTTTTGTTGAGTTGAAAAGTGTTTCCATTACCTACAAAACAATACCTAATAAACTACATGGACATATATTACCTTTTACAAAACGTATGTAACCCTTGATTTGGCTACACTAAACGGTAAAACACTTGAAACTGAGCAAGGTTTATCAGATACTTGTACAATGTGTTTTTATAAGTTATTAATAAGTTATACTTTATGTAAGGGGTTGGGGGTGTACATGGGTTTATCCTTAAATCTTGATACTCAATTTCGGAATTTTTGTAAGTTCAAGCTTTTCTAAGAAAGCTCAATATTCGGCACAGGTGTCTACTCCATACGTCAATACACGATTTGAATAATTTAAAGTCCATGAATAAATATCTTGGATAAGCTAATGATTTTTATTTTTACTTTTAGTATATTTTAATTACAAAGCTATTAATTTTTTTTAATTATATATAAATAACCAAATTCTCATTCTACCAGTACATAATGAATGTGCTACCAGTTGTATGTTTAACATAATAAGCGACCAGTTGACCAGTACTTAATGAATACGCTACCAGTTGTGTGTTTAACATAAGAAGCGACCAGTTGACCAGTACATAATGAATACGCTACCAATTGTGTGTTAAACATAAGAAGCGACCAGTTGACCAGTACATAATGAATACGCTACCAATTGTGTGTTAAACATAAGAAGCGACCAGTTGACAAGTACATAATTAATGTGTCACCAGTTGTATGTTTAACATAAGAAGCGACCAGTTTCACATTACGCATTGGGCTATTACTTGCCCATCTCAAAATTAGTTGATGAAGCTACATTCAATTTTCATTGCATCTACTACAAAAATAACAAAGGCAATGATCCCAATCGAGTCTAATACTAAACGAAATGGTCAGAATCAATGATGCATGAAACAGGATTTGACCAAATGGAATGAATATTTGAATGATTTAAAAAAAACAAAACTTTTTCAAAATGTTTGCATAACCCCAGATTTAAAAAAAACTCAACAACTTTGATCATGAATGTTGCCAACTAGAAACTGCATTAGTGGCAAAAAAAACAAACAATTTTAATGGAACTTTTGATGTCTTATACATAGGCTAGTGTTGAACCAAACTGTTTACGGTTCACTGATTCTGTAATGAAGGACAATGTATGAAGCAAAGAAAAGGAGAAATAAAACATTACTTAACTCAATTAGCTGAATTAAAAAGGGTTAAAACGCCAACAAAAGTGCCTTTTATAGATTTGACAGATACACAGATTAGTCAGAACAAACATTTTGATTGGGCCGTAAAATTTGAAAAATTTACTTCAACAGATAGAAAAAAAGATAAGTGATAATGATTTGTTTGGAACGACGGCTTCTTGACGAGACATTTCGCCACGGGACTCGGTGTTTACGAACACGTCATACCAATTAAACATGACCTGACGGGACTATGGTGGTCTGATAGGAGGAGGGGGCGGGGGGGGGGGGTGGGGGTGTGGTGGTACCTTCATTTGACCTATGACCCTTTCCTAACAATCCAAACTTTTTTTTAGTTCCATCTGGGAATGAGGAGTCGAATCGGAGAATTTAGCCCAGCCTTTTAAAATGAATTCTTTTTTCTTTTTGATCCTATATTGTATTCACTTTGGGTGTTTTAAAAAAAAAATATTTTGATAACACGATCAGACAAAGCTGATACACTTTCAATATGTAGATTAGCGATTTAAACCGAATGTAGAGACTGAGTAAGATCACCCACAACAATCACACACACACTGCCACCCACAACAATCACACACATACTGCCGCCCACAACAATCACATACATACTGCCCCCACAACAATCACACACATACTGCCCCCCACAACAATCACACACATACTGCCACCCACAACAATCACACACATACTGCCACCCACAACAGTCACACACATAATGCCACCCACAACAATCACACACATACTGCCACCCACAACAATCACACACATACTGCCACCCACAATAATCACATAAATACTGAGCCCCACAACAATCACACACTTACTGCCACCCACAACAATCATACACATACTGCCACCCACAACAATCACACACATACTGCCGCCCCACAACAATCACACACTTACTGCCGCCCTACAACAATCACACACATACTGCCACACACAACAATCACACACATACTGCCCCCACAACAATCACACACATACTGCCACCCCACAACAATCACACACATACTGCCCCCCACAATAATCACACACATACAGCCACCCCACAACAATCACACACATACTGCCACCCACCAATCACACAATACTTCCCCCACAACAATCGCACACAAACTGCCACTCCACAACAATCACACACATACTGCCACCCATAACAATCACACACATACTGCTACCCACAACAATCACACACATACTGCCACCCACAACAATCACACACATACAGCCCCCCACAACAATCACACACATACTGCCACCCCACAACAATCACACACATACTGCCCCCCACAACAATCACACACATACTGCCACCCACAACAATCACATAAATACTGCCCCCCACAACAATCACACACTTACTGCCACCCACAACAATCATACACATACTGCCCCCCCCACAACAATCACACACATACTGCCACCCACAACAATCACACACATACTGCCGCCCCACAACAATCACATACTTACTGCCACCCCACAACAATCACACACATACTGCCCCCCACAACAATCACACACATACTGCCACCCCACAACAATCACACACATACTGCCCCCCCCCCACAACAATCACACACATACTGCCCCCCACAACAATCACACACATACGGCCACTTCACAACAATCACACACATACTGCCACCCATAACAATCACACACATACTGCCACCCACAGGAATCACACACATACTGCCACCCACAAGAATCACACACATACTCTCTAGAATAAAATGTCTTGTGTGTCTACGTTTGCGGACTAAGCCATTTTTAGGTTTCTGTTATTTTTTTTTTGTAATGGGGGCCACATGAAAATACGTAATGATGGGTGATGCTTAGCTTGCCGAGACTTTATATCATCAAACTAGTAGGGGGCCCCATTATCACTGGAAGTCCATGGCTGTCGCTTTATTTGTCTATGTCTAAGAACGGCCCTGAGAAAGTCTCTACCTTCTTCTCCAAATATTTTTCTAAATTTATTCTAAGGTGTGATATTTCCTTTTATTTCACCCTAAAATCTGAATAAATATGAAATCTGTATATAACATTAATAACACCTTTATTTTGTTTCAACAGAAGAGAATCGAATATATAAATACAAAGAAGGAGAGAGAAGTGATTTTGATCTCCCCCTTTTCTAAAAACCAGACGAAGCCTGAACAATTTTCTGACAAATTGATCTTTTAATGTCTCTTTTTTTGTACATTCTAATGGAGTTAATGCTTCAGGTAAGAAGGCCAAAGAGTTATTTTCTTTTTATTGAAAAAAAAAAAAATCTTAGCAGCCCTTAAATCCTACAACTATAGAAGTCTTAGGATAAAAGATGAAGTATGAAATAGGTTTCCTTAAGTCTTGCTTTACGCAGACAGCTAACAAACCGACTTGAGACTTGGAACGCAAATGCTGCACGGTATGGGGTAGGGGCGGGGGGTGGGGAGGGAGAAAAATAGATGCCCCGCTGTAGTTTGCTAACGTGCAGCATTCAGTAAGGCTCCCCCTCTCACAAACCACACCTGTACCTGGTAAATTTTGGGACGGGGGTGGGGGGGCGTGGTGAGGTTGCTATTTAATTACCTTTACATACACAAAAAAAATGTGCAAATAAATATAAAGAATGTACAAAGGGGAAGGGGGGGAGGGACAACCTAGATTAATTCTCTCCCTTTGGTGCATTATGTTTGTTGAATGCTGCATTGAATAAACCATTTACTTTGAAATATTTTTTTAATTTTTCAGGCCTCCGGGGATTGTGGACGTCCCAGATGTTGTTGTATTTAGTGCCACTCGGTTTAGAAATGTTCACGTCGTATGAGAAAGAGTTGAAACAAAGGTACGACACTCTGGTTTGACAGGGAAACAAAAGGTACGACACTACACATTGACAGGGAAAACAAAGGTAAGACACTGCGTATTGATGGGAAACAAAGGTACGACACTCTGGTTTGACAGGGAAACAAAGGTAAGACACTGCGTATTGACGGGGAATAAAGGTACGACACTACACATTGACAGGGAAACAAAGGTAAGACACTGCGTATTGATGGGGAATAAAGGTACGACACTACACATTGACACGGAAAACAAAGGTAAGACACTGCGTATTGATGGGGAATAAAGGTACGACACTACACATTGACACGGAAAACAAAGGTAAGACACTGCGTATTGATGGGAAACAAAGGTACGACACTACACATTGACACATTGACATTAAATTATTTGGATTATAATTTCGGTATCAGTAACAGGTTTCTTATTTATCTGGAAAGAATGTATAGAAGTATAGATAGATAGATAGTTTAAAGTAAGGAGAAATAAAGACAAAGCTTATTTTATTGATTAATACTTTCTCTCACACACACACTCACACACACACTTTCTCTCACACACAAACACTCTCTCACACACAAACACTCTCTCACACACACTCTCACACACACACACTCTCACACACAAATATTCTCTCACACACAAACACTATCTCACACAAGAACATTCTCTCTCTCACACACACACTCTCTCTCTCTCACACAAACACTCTCTCACACACACATTCTCTCACACACAAACACTCTCACACACAAACACTCTCTCTCACACACAAACACTTTCTCATACACACAAACTCTCTCTCACACACACACACTCGAACACTCTTTCACACACACAAACACTCTCTCTTTCTCCCTCTCTCTCACACACACGCACACAATTTCTCCCACTATTAAGTCAAATATAGATACTAATAAGCAGTAATGACGTCATCACTTCGTCCAGGAACATTTGGCACCTGGATCGTTCGAGCCAATTTGTGTGCTGCCCGCGACATGAGCAGATTTCTTTATGGTAAGAGTGAGCTTTAATTGGTAGATACGATGACATTATGAGACTGTGTACCCACTAACTCACACACACACACACACACACACGCACACACACACACACAGTTTGACGAATGGAGATGACTGTATTGACAAACTTTAAAGGATATACTCTACATACAACCCGGGCATGGAGCTGGGGTGAAATGATCCGCGGGGGTCGGGCCTTTGATCTCCCCCCTCCCCCCGGACGTCAAGTTGAACACGCAATATGGTGTCCAACACCGTGTCACGTTTATCAAGAATAACACCGACAGTAAATATGCCACAACTGGAGTCGGTGTCTGGCAAACAACCAAAAACAAACACCCACACAAACACCCACACAAACACCCACACAACCCTTTCTTTCTCTCTCTCTCTCTCTCTTTATTTTTTAATCTTTCATTTTCCTTCCGTCGGCCATTTTGTTAGTCAAGCGTACCCACCATATTAAAAACAAACTGCGCCAATATTCCCACTTTTTTTTTTCTTACCGGCCCGCTCTCTCGCCTTTCCTTTTTTCCTTGGTCCAGATACATGAAAAAAAAAAAAGACTATGAAGTACAGAAATAAAACAGTTGAGAAGTTGTTGTTTGGACAAGTTCGACCTATCACAGGAGACTCGCTCAGACCGTTTCCTCGGGTGATCTGAAACCTATGGAGCCTCGTGAGCCGGAGATGTCCAGACTGCACACATACTGTACACGTTGTGCGTGTAATGAGTACCCTCCCTTTGCAAAGTTTCCCTTTGAGTTGCTCACGGCCGTGTCTAGGCAAACAGTGAGCACTTGACTTCAAAGGTGGAAGAGGTTGTGGGGGGGGGGGGTTGGACGGGAGAGAGAGAGAGAGAGGTTGAGATGGTTCTAACAGGTTTCCAAGTCATTCGTACGTTATCGTGGACCATAACTTGACTACGTCTCTCTCTCTCTCTCTCTCTATCTCTCTCTCTCTCTCTCTCTCTCTTCTATATTCTTATACCACCACTCGATTAACTTCGTGTTTTTTTCCCCTTTTTTTTGAGTTAGATGAGGAAGATGGGGTGGGGGGGGGGGAAAGTATGTTTTTGTTTAAGTTGTGTAGAGATTTAGCGTTTGACCTTTTGCAGATTCTACGCATTCAAAACAAGCAAAAAAAAATTAGTTCTCACTTGTTACATTACTAAGGGAAACAATTCCTGGCGTTCAGTTACTATGGACAGGAAGAGTTGTTTGTACTTGAAACAGGTGGTTCCAAGTATATATATATATTCCCCCCCCCTCTTTGTTTTGACAAACTTAATCTGAATCATCCATTGTTTGAGTCCTGATGGAACACATTGCGAGCAAGACTACATTGTGTACTCATGTAGCTAAATGATGCCGCCAGGGTCGGCCTTATGGATGGGTAGCCCAGATAGCACAGCCCACCTCCAGCCCTCCATTTTTAAGGGGAGAAGGGCCATGGCGGGACTGTTTTTTTGTGCCAGTGAAGGAAAACTTTGGTACTTCTCAGGACCCTTTGAATTAAACTTACTTAACAGTTGGGCGTTGTCATAATGTTAGGGCCCCCCAAATGCTCCTTTGCTTTGGGCCCCTCGCAAATGTTCCTTAGAACTGGGCCCCCAAATTTCATTTGCTTAGAGCCCCCCCCCCAAAGTTCATATGCATGGGGCTCCAAAATGTTCCTTCTTAAGCCTCCCCCCCAAAAAAAAAATCCTTCCCATATAACCCTCTTAAATCTAAGAGCGGCTCTAGATTGTGCCCACCGTTATGTACGACCCTGGGTACAGCCAACTGTTTTGTACGACATTGGGTACAGTCAACCGTTATGTACGACATTGGGTACAGCCAACTGTTTTGTACGACCATGGGTACAGCCAACCGTTAGGTTCGACCCTGGGTACAACCAACCGTTATGTACGACCATGGGTACAGCCAACCGTTGTGTACGGCCATGGGTACAGCCAACCGTTATGTACGACTCTGGGTACAGCCAACCGTTAGGTTCGACCCTGGGTACAACCAACCGTTATGTACGACCATGGGTACAGCCAACCGTTGTGTACGGCCATGGGTACAGCCAACCGTTATATACGACCCTGCGTACAACCAACCGTTATGTACGGCCATGGGTACAGCCAATCGTTATGTACGACCCTGGGTACAGCCAACCGTTATGTACGACCATAGGTACAGCCAACCGTTGTGTACGACCCTGGGTACAGCCAACCGTTATGTACGACCATGGGTACAGCCAACTGTTATGTTCATTAATAAAACTGTCGGTATTACATACATTCATTGTCACAATGCCTTATTGTTGTACCTAATAACAGAGAGCATTAAACTGTGATACTGGTATAAGTATATGATACTATGATACTGGTATAAGTATGTGATAGTATAAACCTGGTATAAGTATGTGATAGTATAATACTGGTATAAGTATGTGATAGTATAATACTGGTATAAGTATGTGATAGTATAATACTAGTATAAGTATGTGATAGTATAATACTGGTATGAGTATGTGATACTATGATACTGGTATAAGTATGTGATAGTATAATACTGGTATAAGTATGTGATAGTATAGTACTGGTATAAGTATGTGATAGTATAATACTGACCACTGGTATATGATAAATAATAATCATAAAAGGCTGGCAGATAATTATGGTACTAATACTATGATGGATACTATGATGCTTGCATAAATACATGTTAATGTGATACCTGTATAAATATATAATAATACTATGATAGTGGTATAAAAATATGATACTAAACTAATAATGTAAATATTCAGGACTGAAATCCTAGCACTGCCTAGCAGACGTCTGGTGTCAAGTGTTGAAAAGGACAGCACCAAAGTATACAAAAGTAAGACAGATTAAAAAAGTAAGACAGATTAAAAAAGTAAGACAGATTAAATAAAGTAAGACAGATTAAAAAAGTAAGACAGATTAAAAAAGTGAGACAGATTAAAAAAGTAAGACAGATTTAAAAAGTAAGACAGATTAAAAAAGTAAGACAGATTAAAAAAGTAAGACAGATTTAAAAAGTAAGACAGATTTAAAAAGTAAGACAGATTAAAAAAGTAAGACAGATTACATAAACTCAATATATATTCGGCCTACACTCTTAGTGTCTAAGGTTTGAATCCCTGCTTCCTATCAGCTAGTCTCTTGCTAGTCATTGGTTTAAATTAATCTTTGTTTTAAACTTGTTGTGTTACTACCTGCATTAGCTTTTAAAGTATGAAAGATGTGTAGAAATATTAGAGAGAGAAAGAGAGAGAGAGAGAGAGAGAGAGAGAGGAAGAAAGAGAGAGAGAGGGAGGGATAGAGAGAGAGAGAGGAAGAAAGAGAGAGAGAGTGAGGGAGGGATAGAGAGAGAGAGAGAGAGAGAGGAAGAAAGAGAGAGAGAGGGAGGGAGGGATAGAGAGAGAGAGAGAGAGGAAGAAAGAGAGAGAGAGAGAGGGAGGGATAGAGAGAGAGAGAGAGGAAGAAAGAGAGAGAGAGGGAGGGATAGAGAGAGAGGGGGGAAGAAAGAGAGAGAGAGGGAGGGATAGAGAGAGAGAGAGAGAGAGACTGAGACAGAGAGAGATAATAAAAAAAGTATAAATATTAAATAATGTTATCTTTTCATCTCAAGAAATGAACAGTTTAACTTCTTTGGGCACATCATGGTGAAAGTCACTTGACGTCATTATATTGAAAAGAAAATATATTGTTTTATGTCAATACTGCTAAGGGAGTTCATTCAAACATATCACTATCACTAAAAGAAGGGGTCATTTTGATAAAAGTATGGGTCAGTATGACTAATACGTGGGTCAGCATAACAGAAGCGGAGTTTTCTAAAAAGCTTTTGTCAAACATGGAGCACTAAGGAATTGGAACCATAAGCCACACAGCTGCAAAAAGACTATCGTGTTCTCTGAAATAAAAACTATTTCGAACATTACTAAACAAACCAAAAAAAAAATAAAATCTCCACAATCTTTAATGAAGGTTGAATTCATTCTCTGAGTAAGTCAATACTACATTTAATGAAGGTTGAATTCATTCTCTCAATATTTCAATACTACATTTATTGATAATAATAAAACATTAACTTTGAATGGACTGTCAGACAAAAAAAACCGATTCTTTGAAAGAACATTTAAGTGTATTTAATGAACTGTGATTCTGAATATCCCTTTCCTTGTCACAATAATCCAAAGCAGCTTTCTTGTGTGTACAATTTATTTAGCAATTAGCAGAACATGTGACTAAGTGGGTACGTATCTGACAACTTCAAAGAATGTCCTGTTTAAACCGTCATCTCCATTCACCCCCTCCCGCCCCCCCCCCCCCTCCAGATATACGCCGTCAACTCAGCATGAGTCATCGACTGAAAATGATCGTCCAGCGATTCAGGGCCGGACTTGATGAAGCATAATGGCCCTGGAGCATTTCAACTTAAGTAGAGAACAAAAAAAAACTCTTTGAAAATTTCTGAAATAATTATAATAAATGGAAAATACTTTGTAAATGGGCTGATGGTATTTATGTAAATAAAAGAGGGAAAAAAATAAACTTAAGATGTTAACTTTAGAATTCATTTAGTTATGGCTCATTCTTTGTTTGAGTTGTGAAAACAAAAATTATTGATATTTATGGAATTATGTAATCAATGCGTATCTTTATGTTTGTCTGTCTGTCCTTGTGTCAGCCCCGTAGCGTGAAAATTCTACAGCAGGGGCCAGGCATTCTACAACAGGGGCCAGGCAATAGCAGTGGGGGGGCCAGGTAATACATTTTACTAAGTAGAACAAATGAGCATGCATATATGTATCAGGGCTCGATTTACCACCGGGGATGCCGGGGATATCCCCGGCACTGAGAACTGTCATCCCCGGCTCTGCTTTAGCTAATATATCCCTGCCGGGGATAAAATCATAGGCATTTATCCCCGGCTCTGCAGAATTTTTTTTTCTTTCCCGGCACTGGTTTTTTTCTAAATCGAGCTCTGGTATGTATGCATGTCTGTATTTATGTAGTTCTGTCTATCTCTCTCTCTATGCATATCTGTCTTTGTCTTTCTGTCTATCATCTGCGCACATCTCCATTTAGCGTCAACAGTACGACACAATAGAAATACCGTAATGTCTTTCACAAAACGCTAACACCGCCACCATCATAAGCCATTTAACGTATTGGATACAACCACCGATGATGACACATTGTGTCAGCTAAACAAACCGTTTAAACATGACGTGTAGATCAAACCTATTTTATTTTTTTCTATATTAAAATCACATGATACAAATCTCATTTTTCTCCCGTCAATTCTGCTGTGCGCCGAACAGCCAAACTCGAATACATTACTTTTTCTTCCAGTCATTAAGCAGACAAAAAACTAGCCCAGGGGCTCAATGTCTTACCTTTGAACTAAACAATAAAACATAAATGTACACACACACACGCGCTCACACACTTTGGTCTATTTGGCAACTTTCTTAAAGGCGTGAAACGTAAGGGGGGCCGGACTCGGTATTTTCAAAACAAATGAACTCGGCAGGCAGCTCGCGTCACGGTCGATTGATCCAAGTCGGCGGAGTTTGTTGTGTTGTTTTGTGTTGCATTCAAACATTTAAATTGGCCCCCGCCACTTAATCTGATCAACTGCAGCAGACGGAATATGATAATGAAAGCTTGGCTGTACTGTGTGTACTGTGTCCAGGTAGTTGTTGCACTGAGACACCCCCCTCCCCCACAGTCTCTCGCGCCCGAAAATTATAGTGTGGTGTATCATGGAGGGTGTTTTAGTGTACACTAAGAGTCTGGGGCTGTTTGTGTATGTGTGTGTGTGTGTGTGTGTGATGGTGGGTGGTGTGGTGTGTGTGTGTGTGTGTGTGGAGGGGAGAGAAAAGGGGAAAAAGGGAGGAGGGGGGGGGGAGTCGACTGAATGCCATCTGTTTCGTCCACTAGGAGAAATTTTTGTATCTGCTCCAGTGACTTCCAAATAGGATGCTTCATTAAGTGCTTTAGTGCCCGCCCCCACACCCCATCCCCTCCACTTTGCGATCTTTGTGTGTGTGTTTGTGTGTGTTTGTGTGTGTGTGTTTGTGTGTGTGTGTGTGTTTGTGTGTGTGTGTGTTTGTGTGTGTGTGTGTTTGTGTGTGTGTGTTTGTGTGTGTGTGTTTGTGTGTGTTTGTGTGTGTGTGTTTGTGTGTGTTTGTGTGTGTGTGTGTGTGTGTGTGTGTGTGTGTGTGTGTGTGTGTTTGTGTGTGTGTGTGTTTGTGTGTGTGTGTGTATGTGTGTGTGTGTGTGTGTGTGTGTGTGTGTGTGTGTGTGTGTGTGTGTGTGTGTGTGTGTGTGTGTGTGTGTGTGTGTGTGTGTGTGTGTGTGTGTGTGTGTTTGTGTGTGTGTGTGTGTGTGTGTGTGTGTGTGTGTGTTTGTGTGTGTTTGTGTGTGTGTGTTTGTGTGTTTGTGTGTGTGTGTTTGTGTGTGTGTGTGTGTTTGTGTGTGTGTGTGTGTGTGTTTGTGTGTGTGTGTGTGTGTTTGTGTGTGTTTGTGTGTGTGTGTGTGTGTGTGTGTGTGTTTGTGTGTGTGTGTGTGTGTGTGTGTGTGTGTGTTTGTGTGTGTGTGTGTGTTTGTGTGTGTGTGTGTGTTTGTGTGTGTGTGTTGTGTGTGTGTGTGTGTGTGTGTGTGTGCGTGCGTGCGTGTGTGTGTTTGTGTGTGTGTGTGCGTGCGTGCGCGCGCGAGCGCGCGCGCGCATCAAAGACATGGTTGACCGCCTGATTCATTAAGTGACAAATATAAACTCTTCTTTATGTAGAGTTGAGAAAACGTTCTTTCATCTCTAAACCTGTTCAATAAATAACTTATGTGCATTTGTCATTCAATAGACACAAGCGAAGTGTCATGGATTACTGGACAACATCAGCACACATAAAAGCAAAATTATAAATAGTAATTGTCAATCGAGGGGTCAAACAGATCATCCAAATTAAATGTTGATGGAGTAAAGGTGGGGAGAGGGGTTAGATGGGCTGTAAACAAGTTTTAAAAGATATGTAAATATAAAGTCATTTGGAAGGAGTGCATTAGATCCGAGGCAACAGAAGATGAAGGGAATGCTCCCCCCACCCATTCCCCCTCCCCTCCCCTAAACTCCCAGCACGGATGACAGGACCTGAATGAAATCAATGGAGCGGACTATTGCCGAGAGAATAGATGCGGCCATCCGTTGAGATGGAGGATCAGACGAGGGGGGGGGGGTGTCTTAAATAAAAAAAAAAAACGAGGAATGATTAAGCCGAGACGACAGGAACCTACTTACTCTGTTAACTCCGTCAAACAACAACAAAACAATAAACAAAAGACTTGACAAAGGTATTATTTCAGTGACGGTGTTAACTCGTGAAGGGAGGGGGGGGAGCTGCACTCTTTAATAACAACAGCAAATATTTTATTTGTCTAATTGTTGCGAATATTTCTTGGATGAGTAGCCGAACACAATGCGTTTGTATTCCGCACTTGACCCATTCAGTGTTGAACAGTTGCAGTAAAAATTGAAATTAATTTGCTGGTGGGAACGAATCCACCCGAGTTCACCCTCTCCAGCCTTATTTATTTTTGGCTTCATTCATATACCCCTTTCCATCGATACATATAATTTATCTTTAGTAATCGATTGATTGATTTATTTATGGGAGCGCAAAAGTAGCTAGGTATTGTTCTAGTGAGGCGAGATATAGTGAAAGCTAGGTATTGTTCTAGTGAGGCGAGGTATAGTGAAAACTAGGTATTGATCTAGTGAGGCGACATATAGTGAAAGCTAGGTATTGTTCTAGTGAGGCGAGGTATAGTGAAAACTAGGTATTGTTCTAGGGAGGCGTAGTGAACGCTAGGTATTGTTCTAGTGAGGCGAGGTATAGTGAAAGCTAGGTATTGTTCTAGTGAGGCGAGGTATAGTGAAAGCTAGGTATTGTTCTAGTGAGGCGAGGTATAGTGATAGCTAGGTTTCGTTCTAGTGAGGCGAGGTATAGTGATAGCTAGGTATTGTTCTAGTGAGGCAAGGTATAGTGATAGCTAGGTATTGTTCTAGTGAGGCGAGGTATAGTGATAGCTAGGTATTGTTCTAGTGAGGCAAGGTATAGTGATAGCTAGGTATTGTTCTAGTGAGGCGAGGTATAGTGATAGCTAGGTATTGTTCTAGTGAGGCGAGGTAAAGATATAGCTAGGTATTATTCTAGATAGGCGAGGTATAGTGATAGCTAGGTATTGTTCTAGTGAGGCAAGGTATAGTGATAGCTAGGTATTGTTCTAGTGAGGTGAGGTATAGTGATAGCTAGGTATTGTTCTAGTGAGGCGAGGTATAGTGATAGCTAGGTATTGTTCTAGTGAGGCGAGGTAAAGATATAGCTAGGTATTATTCTAGATAGGCGAGGTATAGTGATAGCTAGGTATTGTTCTAGTGAGGCGAGGTATAGTGATAGCTAGGTATCGTTCTCGTGAGGTGAGGTATAGTGATAGCTAGGTATTGTACTAGATAGGCGAGGTATAGTGGTAGCTAGGTATTGTACTAGATAGGCGAGGTATAGTGATATCTAGGTATTGTTCTAGTGAGGCAAGGTAAAGTTATAGCTAGGTATTGTTCTAGATAGGCAAGGTAAAGTTATAGCTAGGTATTGTTCTAGATAGGCGAGGTATAGTGATAGCTAGGTATTTTTCTAGTGAGGCGAGGTATAGTGATAGCTAGGTATTGTTCTAGTGAGGCGAGGTAAAGTGATAGCTAGGTATTGTTCTAGTGAGGCGAGGTATAGTGATAGCTAGGGGGAGGGGGAGCAGGAAAGAAAATGTGTGAGTGTGTTATTTGTATTTTTTAAAACGAACTTGTTAGAAGACCATCTAGATGGTAGACTACTAGAAATAATTGTTAGAAGACCACCCAAAACCATTATATTATGGTATAAGGAACATGACATATATAAATTATTTTTTTTTTCAGAATTTTTTTTTCAGGATTAGGGTTAGGGATAGGGTTAGGGTTAGGGATAGGGTTAGGGATAGGGTTAGGGATAGGGTTAGGGATAGAGATAGATATCAATTTGCGCGAAAATCCCCGGAAACAGAAAAAAAAAATTAGCTGGTCGACCGTTTATTTCTAGTAGTCTACCATCTAGATGGTCGGGTAACAAGTGCGTTTTTAAAATGTTTACAAACAAAAATATCGAAGCGATTCTTTAATCTGCTTGAATACTGACGTCATTCATTTTTGAATGAGATCGTTATACAGAATCCCACCACACTGAAAATAGTTGACTTCATTCTTCTGTTGTTGTTTTTTTTTTTAAATTTTATTTTCTCGCCACACATCTGGACATATTAACAAAACCCGTTTTATTTCCCAGGACACTCATTACCCAGAATAACAACAACAACAACAACAAAAAACACATTATGATAAGCATGCTATCAAAAGTTATCTTCACCACAAGAGGATAGAAATAATCCCGCAGTGTTATTGTTATGATGTCCCCTCCTGTCTCTATTAAAGATGAAGCTGAGGTCATTAACGTCACAATGGATCACGACTGTGTCCACGGTCAGAGATTACTCTCTGTTACGAAATGGCCGGTCCCTCGTATCCAGGCAGCTATAATAGCATCAATAATTCCTAGTCCTGCAAGCTTAAACTTCGATAAACCCTCGCCAGGAAATTCCTAGCACATCCTGTGGACTCGTGAAGACGAGAGGGGGGGGGGGGGGGTCGATTGAAGAGGGATAGAGGAGGGAGGGGGGTGGTGGGATGTAACAGACGGGGAGGAGGGTAGGGCGAGGGTTCTGTGCGTGAAAGTGAAAAGCTAAGTAATCGTTTTATTTCAATTTCCCTGCCAAATCTGGGCAAGCTATCCTGGAGAGAAAGGAACTCTTCTAGGGAGGTGATAACGAAAAAAAGCTTTGAATGATCTGGATTTAATTAAAATGGAAATGGAGGCGATAGAATATATCCAGGCGTATTTAGCAGGGATGGCCTGAAGCGAAACACTTGTCTCTCCACTTGGCTAATTAAATACTGTTTTATTTCTGGTGACCACTAGGAGAAGATGTGGAAGAAAGGTCGCAAGGCAAGGCCAGTGATCTGCCCCTCTCTCTCTCTCTTTTTTTCTCACTTTATGTATTATCCCACCCTCTCTTTCTCCATCTCTCTCTCTCTCTCTCTCTCTCTCTCTCTCTCTCTCTCTTTCTCTACAAGATTTAAAACATTCAATTTGTACCAGGAAGAGATTAGATGGGCGACCATTACCGCGTCGATTGGAGATTTATTCCATAATTAAATCGCATTTTGGCGCCTGATAGATCTGCGGACTCTGGGTTGTCAGAATGCCGCCCAGAGCTCAGATTAGATCAATTGGAATTAGGCCCCACCCCGTCACGACAATTGGGGGGGGGGGGGAGGGCCGGGACGAAACGTCTTTGTGTGGAGACCGGGCTTTACTCGGGAACAGTGTCTGTTGGTGCCATCAACTCCCTGGTCATTAAGCCGAGAACTCTGGGAACTAAGGGGGGACAGAGGCACATACAAAATTGAATCGTTGTGGGTAAACGGTTGATATAAGGGAATGAGGGGTGGGGGGAGGGGGTAGAGATAAAGGAACAAAAAAAAATAAATAGAACAACAATAAATAAATAAAAGACGTAATGTAGTCAATAAGTTGAACTTAGTTTGTGTGTGACGTATTCATTACAAGATCGATTCATTGTTGAATGGTTATTTATTGATAATAATTTTAAAATATCATCAGTTATTTATAAGCAACGTCTATTGTTAATATTTTTGCTTGCTTGTTTGTTATGCCGAACGGTTAGCTCTGAACGTCGAATGATAAATGTTGTACTTTTGTGGATAAAAAAAAATTGTTTATAATTAACCTCAAATACATGTAATTATGAAACTTATTCAATAAGAAATAAATATGTAATACACGTATTTGAAATTTTAATGAAAACAATTTTTATAGAGTTTTTTTTTAAAAGATATAAGATCATTACAATATAACTTCACATTTTTTAATCTATCTATCTATCTATCTATCTATCTATCTATCTATCTATCTATCTATCTATCTATCTATCTATCTATCTATCTATCTATCTATCTATCTATCTATCTATCTATCTATCTATCTATCTATCTATCTATCTATCTATCTATCTATCTATCTATCTATCTATCTATCTATCTATCTATCTATCTATCTATCTATCTATCTATCTGTACATCTGTGTATATTTATATAAACATATTTCAGAGCCATTCTTATGGATAGCTAAAATATGCACTTTGTTTCTACCAGCTCCGTACAACTACTGTCTTGTTTCTACCAGCTCCGTACAACGACTGTCTTGTTTCTACCAGCTCCGTAAAACTACTGTCTTGCTGTCTTGTTTCTACAAGCTCCGTACAACGACTGTCTTGTTTCTACCAGCTCCGTACAACGACTGTCTTGTTTCTACCAGCTCCGTACAACGACTGTCTTGTTTCTACCAGCTCCGCTCCGTACAACGACTGTCTTGTTTCTACCAGCTCCGTACAACGACTGTCTTGTTTCTACCAGCTCCGTACAACGACTGTCTTGTTTCTACCAGCTCCGTACAACGACTGTCTTGTTTCTACCAGCTCCGTACAACGACTGTCTTGTTTCTACCAGCTCCGTACAACGACTGTCTTATTTCTACCAGCTCCGTACAACGACTGTCTTGTTTCTACCAGCTCCGTACAACGACTGTCTTGTTTCTACCAGCTCCGTACAACGACTGTCTTGTTTCTACCAGCTCCGTACAACGACTGTCTTGTTTCTACCAGCTCCGTACAACGACTGTCTTGTTTCTACCAGCTCCGTACAACGACTGTCTTGTTTCTACCAGCTCCGTACAACGACTGTCTTGTTTCTACCAGCTCCGTACAACGACTGTCTTGTTTCTACCAGCTCTGTACAACGACTGTCTTGTTTCTACCAGCTCCGTACAACGACTGTCTTGTTTCTACCAGCTCCGTACAACGACTGTCTTGTTTCTACCAGCTCCGTACAACGACTGTCTTGTTTCTACCAGCTCCGTACAACGACTGTCTTGTTTCTACCAGCTCCGTACAACGACTGTCTTGTTTCTACCAGCTCCGTACAACGACTGTCTTGTTTCTACCAGCTCTGTACAACGACTGTCTTGTTTCTACCAGCTCCGTACAACGACTGTCTTGTTTCTACCAGCTCCGTACAACGACTGTCTTGTTTCTACCAGCTCCGTACAACGACTGTCTTGTTTCTACCAGCTCCGTACAACGACTGTCTTGTTTCTACCAGCTCCGTACAACGACTGTCTTGTTTCTACCAGCTCCGTACAACGACTGTCTTGTTTCTACCAGCTCCGTACAGCGACTGTCTTGTACCTCACTCAATTATTCCCACATATAAAACTATTTACAGAACCGTGACGCCCTCCCCCCCCCCTTCCCTAATCACCCCCATTTCTCAGGTATTATCCAACCAATCACCTTCAGTGTCCAGTACATATAACAACAATACGAATTCCTCCCGGTGCTACTATTCCGCTACCTTATCACACCCCCTCCCCCACCCCACCCCACCTTACCCCCCCCCTTCCCCACAGATCAATTCCCTAGATATCTAGGTAGGCTAATAATGGTGTGTTGGTATCGCTGATGAGTGAATAATGATATCACGGTGAGTGGCATGTGATAAGATATTCTGAGAGTCAGCAGTCATTGCCTGAGAGTGAGCAGTTATTGCTCTCTTGGGGGGAATCGCTCGGGAAGCAGACATTGTACACAGAGTAAAAATAATACAAAATTGTGTCCACACATCAACAAACGACGGATACATTTTTTGTAAAGAGGCGTGTGTGGTGTGGTGTGTGTGTGTGTGTGTGTGTGTAAAGGGTGGGGGGTATTTTATCATGCAATCACATTGCTAAGTAGAATTTCACTATAAATGAGATAAATAGGAACAACTTATCAGTATGATGGAATGTTGTTAGGTAGATCTTCAAAACGTGTACTAATATTGATAAATAGACTTTAGAAATGAGTATATAGTACGGCTGTAAGAAAGACGTGTACATGTGATATAATCACCAGAGATGTGTACATGTGATATAATCACCAGAGACGTGTACATGTGATATAATCACCAGAGATGTGTACATCTGATATAATCACCAGAGATGTGTACATGTGATATAATCACCAGAGATGTGTACATGTGATATAATCACCAGAGACGTGTACATGTGATATAATCACCAGAGACGTGTACATGTGATATAATCACCAGAGATGTGTACATGTGATATAATCACCAGTCAGTTGAAAATAATTCCACCCTATTCATTTTGTAATTTATTAGTTAATGGATACGTGAAAAATAATACATGTATCAATTATATCAATGCAGGTCAAAAAGGAGCTCGCAAAGTCGCATGCGGCCCTCCTTTGTGTTTTGCGCGGCTCTCCTTTGTGGTTTGCGCGGCTCTCCTTTGTGTTTGGCGCGGCTCTCCTTTGTGTTTTGCGCGGCTCTCCTTTGTGTTTGGCGCGGCTCTCCTTTGTGTTTTGCGCGGCTCTCCTTTGTGTTTTGGCGCGGCTCTCCTTTGTGTTTTGCGCGGCCCTCCTTTGTGTTTGGCGCGGCCCTCCTTTGTGTTTGGCGCGGCCCTCTTTTGTGTTTTGCGCGGCTCTCCTTTGTGTTTTGGCGCGGCTCTCCTTTGTGGTTTGCGCGGCTCTCCTTTGTGTTTGGCGCGGCTCTCCTTCGTGTTTTGCGCGGCCCTCCTTTGTGTTTGGCGCGGCTCTCCTTTGTGTTTGGCGCGGCTCTCCTTTGTGTTTTGCGCGGCTCTCCTTTGTGTTTTGGCGCGGCTCTCCTTTGTGGTTTGCGCGGCTCTCCTTTGTGTTTGGCGCGGCTCTCCTTTGTGTTTGGCGCGGCTCTCCTTTGTGTTTGACGCGGTCCTCCTTTGTGTTTGGCGCGGCTCTCCTTTGTGATTTGCGCTTGACCGTGGCACGCTTGACCGTGGCACGCTTGACCGTGACACACTTGACCGTGGCACACTTGACCGTGGCACACTTGACCGTGACACACTTGACCATGACACACTTGACCATGGCATACTTGACCATGGGCACGCGTTCACCGCTGCAAAAGCCTCACCCCCTCCCTTTCCGTCCATCCAGCAAACATTCCCTATCAAATAAGACGCCATTGAAGCCCAAAGACTTTAAGTAGGTCCCTAAAAATATATCTGCCTAGTAACCCCCCCCCCACCCCCAATCCACTTCCCCATTCCCTCCGACCTAATTGAGCCACAAAGTATTTTAAGATAGCTCTATTCTAATTTATCTGGTATTCAGGTTATCCCGCTAGCCCCTTTCACGCATTGGGTCGGATACTTAAGGATCTATAGTAACTTTAGTTCCACAGTTGTTTTTTTTTTATCCCCCCCCCCTTTTTCACTTTCAATCATTCCCAGTCCACAGGCTGTGGTCCACAGCAAAACAAAATATTTTTGACTTGCGAAATTTCGTTCTTTAAAGCGAATAGAGTCGTGAATAGCCCCCCTCTGGTCTGTTATGTCCTACAAATCTTTCCCCCCACTTTATGCATCTTTCACTGGTTATTGAACTTTGAATGTTGTTTTCGTTTAACTCTCTTTTCGTTTAACGCTGTTTTTGATTAACGCCCTTTTCGTTTAACGTTGCTTTCGTTTAACTGTCTTTCCGTTTAACACTGTTTTCTTTTAAAGCTGTTTTCGTTTATGGTTGTTTTCGTTTAAAACTCTTTTCAATTAACGTTGTTTTCGTTAAAAACTCTTTTCATTTAACGTTGTTTTCGTTTAACGCTGTTTTCGTTTTAATGTTTCATTTCTTGGAACACAATAAACGCATCAACCGAAGATCAGACTACTTAAAACAGACCACCTAACCAACTAAGAATTGGGTTTAAATTTAAAATGTTTGGGTGCGGTAGGAAGTCACGTGGATGGGGAGGGGGCGGGGGAGGGTGGGGTGGTGGGATGGGCTTGAATGCGCGACCTGGACGGCTCACTTCATCAACAGTGGACACACAATCTCAGTGAGAACATTCCAGATGGTGGCTATCTCAACACTGGCCGTAGGATGGCCAGAATGTGATGCTTCCGTAATTAGCTTGTCCGGCGCGGCGTCCCGGCCACTTCGTATTTGTCTACTGTCAGCGCGAGGCGGTGAACCTGTTAAGATATGGACGACCTGTGAGGACATTTCGACCTTGTTAGCGAACTTAATGAGGAAACAATGATACGTGGGGGGAAAAAAGGAGGGTGGAAGTGGTGGAAGTTCCTCATTGAAAGGGGGAGGGGGGCGGGAGAAGGAGGAGCATTTATTGGTTCTATGAGGTAGATTGATTTTAATAAGTGATGGAATGGCGTCATGTGGCAATACGTAATTGGAAATGAACCAATAGAAAGCGTGGCTCAGCATCTTCCAACCAATCAATGAGATAAATGATAAAATGGTAGATGAAAAGAATGTCTCAGCTTCTTTCATAATAATAATACAATATTAATAATTATTCATTTTCTTCCTAATGTCTGCACTTACTGACAGAATAATTTCTATCAAATTAATCACATGATAATGGAACACAGTATACACGACTGCAATAGTGGTGTGTGTGTGTGGGTGTATGTGTATGTTTGAAGTCTTTGTAAGGATAAGATGAAATATCTCAGGCCCTATAAACCACTTAATGGGACGTTGTTTGCAGAGCACTTCTTTCATCCCTACCATAGCCAATAGTGCAATCGCCATGGAGGCACAAAAAATACTATCTAAGCCAATGTTTCAGGCACAGACAACAATTTGCAGAATTGAAAACTTCGCTGGTATTTCCTTATATTTTTGTCTGAAATCTGAACTGAACTGCTTACTACATGTACTTGTGCAGTGAGTTTTTGAGTCGTGTCATTTTGGCAATATTTCTTACTTACTGACATCACTGTTAAAACATCCGGATCTGCTTAAGCGTGTGTATTGTTGATAAATAGTCTGGTTAATCAGCGGATACAATTATTATAATCCTAGATTGGCCTAGAAATAATCTTAGACAAACGTTTTTGATTTGATATCAATTTGCTGGTATACACTTAGCATGTTAATTTAAAATGACACCCACAGATGAAACGGTGCGAAATTCTAGCGATGAACCTATTATACTGTTCTGTTGTCATGCAATAGTGGTGTGTGTGTGTGGGTGTATGTGTATGTTTGAAGTCTTTGTAAGGATAAGATGAAATATCTCAGGCCCTATAAACCACTTAATGGGACGTTGTTTGCAGAGCACTTCTTTCATCCCTACCATAGCCAATAGTGCAATCGCCATGGAGGCACTACGGGAGATATGAACTGAAATATTCATTGTTCCTCTCCGGAGATCAACCAACGAGTCCTCAGGTCGACAGTTGAGCGCTTCACCAGAATATACCACACGACCATCCAACCCCTGATGCAATAGTGATCTTGACTGGCACAGTGACAATAGTGGTCTTGACTGGCACAGTGACAATAGTGGTCTTGACTGGCACAGTGACAATAGTGGTCTTGAGTGGCACAGTGACAATAGTGGTCTTGACTGGCACAGTGACAATAGTGGTCTTGACCGGCACAGTGACAATAGTGGTCTTGAGTGGTACAGTGATAATAGTGGTCTTGAGTGGTACAGTGATAATAGTGGTCTTGACTGGCACAGTGATAATAGTGGTCTTGACTGGCACAGTGACAATAGTGGTCTTGAGTGGCACAGTGACCAAAACTCTCTTCCCCCATATATCACTATGGCCTATGGCCCCGAAACAACAAGTAAAAGTACAACTTTGGGCTAAGGAATTGATAAGTTTATCAGAAACTAAGAGTGGGTAACGTTAATAATATTTAGACAATTAAAAATAAAAAAGCAAGACTTTTTGTTTTTATTTTTTTTTAGGTTAAGTTATTGTGACATATGAACTGGTTGCTGCAGTCTGTATCTCCCATAGCTATTGGAAGATAATTTGATCTCAACAGCGCCTCTTTCTGGATGGCCCGGTGGACGGCAGTTGTCTTCTAATTACCTGTCGGTTATCTTTGCGGCGTACCAGTGCATTACATTTTATCAACTAAACCAACACTGATGGATCGCTTCACTCACCCCCCCCCCCCACCTTAACCCTTACCGCTAGTTAACTCCACACACACACACATACACACACACACACACACACACATACAGAGATCACATGTAGCAATGAGCTTCTTCCAGTGACACACATATACGAGCACGTAGAACTCACAGCAATGAGTTTCTTCAAGTGCATGCTAGAATGTATTCACTACCTTGATGGAGTAGCAGAAAGTTTCAAATGTCAAATTCCAATTAGACAGAGAGAATAAGAAAATAAAATAAAACTGATATTGTCAAAGTGAACGTGTCACAGTTTTCTGTTTGATGAATTATAAATGATGATCAGAGGCCAGAGTTAAGTGAGATCTGTCTACACTAGACCAGAGGTTTTCAACCTGTGGTCCGCGGACCCCCAGGGGTCCGCGAGGAGCTTCAAAGGGGTCCGTGGGCAAGTCAAGAAAACTAGTGATTTTTCTTGTATAAAGTATTGCTTGGTTTTTGTTGATTGGTTAGCTTTTAGCTAAACAAAAAATACTATCTAAGCCAATGTTTCAGGCACAGACAACAATTTGCAGAATTGAAAACTTCGCTGGTATTTCCTTATATTTTTGTCTGAAATCTGAACTGAACTGCTTACTACATGTACTTGTGCAGTGAGTTTTTGAGTCGTGTCATTTTGGCAATATTTCTTACTTACTGACATCACTGTTAAAACATCCGGATCTGCTTAAGCGTGTGTATTGTTGATAAATAGTCTGGTTAATCAGCGGATACAATTATTATAATCCTAGATTGGCCTAGAAATAATCTTAGACAAACGTTTTTGATTTGATATCAATTTGCTGGTATACACTTAGCATGTTAATTTAAAATGACACCCACAGATGAAACGGTGCGAAATTCTAGCGATGAACCTATTATACTGTTCTGTTGTCATGTGAATTGCCTATGTGACAAATACTTTTTAAAATGTTAGTAAACAATTCAAATTATTTTATAACATTTGTATTTGTTTTATTATAGCAGTATAATGAGACGAGCTCATTTTTCTAAACCAGCTTAACAAATCGATGGCACACTTTTTTACAGCTTTTCTTGCAGACATTTTTAACATTTTGAACAGTTTAAATCTGTCGTTGCAAAGACCTGAAAACTTTCAGAAGAAACTTCGCATATGGAAGGGAAGATGTGAAGAAGGCACCTATGATATGTTTCCGTTGTTGGCTGACTTTCTTATAGTGAACAGTATTTTGACAGGCGTCATTGCAGGCACTATTTTGTACCACCTACAGAAGCTGTCGACCTGTCGTATTACTTTCATCAGTATTTCGGCGACGACGATATCAACGCATTTGATTGGATTCGAAATCCCTTTGAATTCGATCTAACCAATTTAACTGGTCTCGAGCAAGAATAATTGTTCGAATTGTCGTCTGACAGGACACTGTGCTTGCAGTTCAGCAGACTGCCACTGTGGTCGTTCTGGCTGCTGTCAGATAAAGCCACCAATGTCCTTCTACCATTTTCTACGACGTGCTAGTGCGAAACTGCATTCTCTTCTGTTACTGTTACTAAGTACAGGTCCAGACTGGACATTGAACATGAAATACACATATGTTTATCTCGCATACCATCATGTTTGGACAAACTCTGTCGTGCAAAACAGGCAAAGCATTACCACTGAACAGTAGGCTGTGTAATAGACATACCAGCAGAATAAATACACGGTGATTGTTTAATTTTTGGATAGATGACTATTTCGGTATGTGAAATGACTTTTACATGTTTTGCGCGTAACTTAGACTAGGTCTACCGTTTAGCAGACTTTAAGTAGATTGCATCTGCAAACTTTATAAGACATATTCTATCCCAACCTGAGTTACGAAAAGTTGAGGGCAGGGTGCTTTAGGCTATGGGGGTCCGCCAACCAAGCTTGGAATGTCTGTGGGGTCCGCAGCATAAAAAAGGTTGAAAACCTCTGCACTAGACTAACGGTTGGACGCGGTTATCTTGCTGCCATTGGTTGCTTTTTTTTTTTGGTCCCTTTAGGACAACTCTTGCACCGCCCATTCTCATTATCTCCCATACGATAACGGCCGTGTCAGCACTGAAGTTACATTTATGTTCCTATGATCTATTGTCAATTTCTTTTCTTCTAATTTATTTCAAACCAATTTTTTAAAAATGCAGATTATACGGACTAAGTGTAATTGAAGTAAATTATCAGATTTGGACATTTGGCAATACGGTGAAATGCGCGGGGACTTGGTTGAGAGTCAAATACTGGGCCTAGATGCGTAAATGTTTACTTTATTTCGTATTATTACGCTGGGCCCAGGGTGATCGCCCAAGTAATTACCTCCTAAGGGGCCGCCACTGAACGTATTGCTGATGAAATTCAACACGGATGAAGTTTTGATTGTTGATTTAATATAGTCGAAAACAGAGGCGGAATTATGGATAGACAAACTAGGCGTCTGCCTTGGGCCCCCATCATTATGGGTGGGGGGTGGGGCTGATGGAGCTTTTTATTTTGACAGTCACAAGAATGGGCAGTCTAAGCTCTTAACAACTGGCGTTGTTTGGGGATGGGGTGGGGGAAGAGTTCCAGTTTTAAAAGATCTATAGGGGCTTATATTTGCAGTAACGGCTTTAAAGCGTTATGGCCTGGCGCCCCACATGTAATTGTACACAAGTTCCCTCGAGAACGTAAGGACAGCTCTGGTTGAAGGCAGGCCCACCGACAGATATCTCGGGCCCCTGGGCAGGGCTGTCACGGCCCCCCGTGCTGATAATAATATTTTCAAAAGTTAATTGACCAGCTCAGTCCGGGCCCCTACAAATCACCGGGCCCCTGGGCATTTGCCCCCCCCTGTACCCACCTCACCCTCTCGGCGGCACCGGTTGAAGGTGTTTAGTTATTTCATGTACAATTATGACACCCCCCCCTCCATGGTTTAGCGACATTTAAATTCGTTACCCTCTCTTTTTTTTTTCCAACGCCACTGGCTTCCGTCGACTTGCCTACCGCCTGAATCCTCCCTCCCTCCCTCCCACCTGAACCCACCGATCGTTGTGGATCATCCTGGTGTCGAGATTGTGAGGACGTCGGCAGAAGTTGTTGAAAGCATTCTCTATTTATACACATGTCAGATCCATCGAGCAGCCCTTCACCAGAAGATGTTTTAAAAAAAGAAAGAGAAACACAAAAAAAAAAGACACACCAGGCATCAATAGAACTCTATCATATCCTTACTCAAATAAGCAATAGCCTTGAAAATACATCACTTTCACCAGCTGCAAGCGGCTAAGGGTGAGCACAGCTTAATGTGTGTTTGCTCACGTGGAATGCGCGTTAGCACACGCAGGATATTAAGAAAATTGTTATTATTAGGCCGTAATTTATGAGAAGCGAAACCAGTCACTTGCCATGGGTACAGTGGTGTCGACGGTTGCATTACACGCCCATTGCCCCCCACTTCCCCTACCCTCGTGCGCCCCTACGCCATTTTCTTTAGCATTTATATTTTTTTGCAAGTTTCATTTCCAAAGGCGTGTCTCTCAATGAAAAATAAGAAAATAAAATTGTCGTTGTTGATGTATTCTCATGTGTGATTGTTGTTTGTGTATTCTCATGTGTGATTGTTGTTGATGTATTCTCATGTGTGATTGTTGTTGATGTATTCTCATGTGTAATTGTTGTTGATGTATTCTCATGTGTGATTGTTGTTGATGTATTCTCATGTGTGATTGTTGTTGGTGTATTCTCATGTGTGATTGTTGTTGATGTATTCTCATGTGTGATTGTTGTTGATGTATTTTCATGTGTAATTGTTGTTGATGTATTCTCATGTGTAATTGTTGTTGATGTATTCTCATGTGTGATTGTTGTTGATGTATTCTCATGTGTAATTGTTGTTGATGTATTCTCATGTGTAATTGTTGTTGATGTATTCTCATGTGTAATTGTTGTTGATGTATTCTCATGTGTGATTGTTGTTGGTGTATTCTCATGTGTGATTGTTGTTGATGTATTCTCATGTGTGATTGTTGTTGGTGTATTCTCATATGTGATTGTTGTTGATGTATTCTCATGTGTGATTGTTGTTGATGTATTCTCATGTGTGATTGCTGTTGGTGTATTCTCATGTGTGATTGTTGTTGATGTATTCTCATGTGCAATTGTTGTTGATGTATTCTCATGTGTGATTGCTGTTGGTGTATTCTCATGTGTGATTGTTGTTGATGTATTCTCATGTGTGATTGTTGTTGATGTATTCTCATGTGTGATTGTTGTTGATGTATTCTCATGTGCAATTGTTGTTGATGTATTCTCATGTGTGATTGCTGTTGGTGTATTCTCATGTGTGATTGTTGTTGATGTATTGTCATGTGTGATTGTTGTTGATGTATTCTCATGTTTGATTGTTGTTGATACTTGTGTTCCCCCCACCATCTTACTCCCGCTCCACAATAGGCGAGCCCATAAAAATCCAACTTTGTTTCTCACGTTTCATAGCTTCGTTGATACAAAAGGATATGAATGAAGAAAATGGATGGGTTCAGTCAGAGGCGGGGTGGTGGGGGGTGGTAAGGAAGGAGGTGGAGGGTTAACGACGCTTCCTGAGAAACAAACCAGGTTTCACTGGGTGCTCTTTGGTAGGAAACAATCTTTGTGTGTGTGGGCAGTTAATATCTGCTGTTGTACTTTCTGGTAGGTTCTATGAAGAGCCGTAGCTATCAACTGTAGCGCACTGTGCGGGTTACATTTTTTAGCACCCTCTTCTTAATCTAAAAAATGCAAAAAAATAAATTATTTTAAAAACTCTCTTTTGGCTCCCCTTATTAGTGCCACGCCCTATGCCGCCACACAACCCGAGGTACCCTTCATACGATACTGGTTCTATGTCAGGAAAACATCCTTGGTAGAACCCCCCCCCCCCCCCCCTGAAAATGTACATAGTAATGGTAATGACTGAGACAAGGGGGAAGGGAAGGATGCAGTATTCGGGCATGTAGTGGGGGGGGGGTGGGGGAGGTGGGGGAGTTGTCTACAAACATCACCACTTAGCTCTGTTAGTTTCGTATTTCACACTGCCTGAGGCGCATCCATTACGGAAAGCGACAGAATAATAATGTGGGTGGGAAAAAAAAACCCACAACACCACAAAAGAATTAAACAAAAACATAGGTAGAAGCAGTAGCGTAGAGAGGGTATTGTGGCGTAGAGAAGGTATTGCGGCGTAGAGAAGGTATTGTGGCGTAGAGAGGGTACTGTGGGAAGAAAAGGTATTGTGGGCTTTGCGGCCGCCCAGTACGCCGAACTAGGAAGGGGCGCCGACAGAAAGGGCGCAGTTAAATGTTTTTGCCCTTTTGAGATTGGAAGGAGGGCGACCACAAAAACAACTATCTCACACAGGGCACCTTAATAACTGGCTTCTTCTTCCTTTGGCTCTACAGCCCATTTAGGGCCCTGGCCTGCCATACTACTCTTCTCCATGGTCTTTTCCGATCCATGGTCTTTCTTCCTCCACTCTCTCACTCCCACGACTTAAAGGTCTTTCTCCACTTCCTCCAACCATCTGCTTCTTGGTCTGCCTTTTCTCATTGAGTCTTGCCTTATACATTGCTTTTGGAACTCTGTTGTTTTCCATTCTGGGTAGAAGATTTACTAATTTCCTTAAAACATATCCTGAATAACGTCATGCTAGATGTATTTTAAATTCACTAATGCCAATAAAAATACAGTGCTTAGTATTGAACCCCCCTCCCCCCTCCAGTCTTAGGTCAACCTTACAAATATCTGATAAATATTGGCTGACATGCAGAGAATGAGTTGAATATAGATAATGGTGGGATGGGTGAAAAACAAGGTGGGGAAATTTCATGAAATTACAACATTTATGAAATCAAAATGACAAGCTATTAATGTTATTCTATTCCCCCCCCCCTCTCTCCGTCTATTTGCATATAACATTTTTTATTTTAATGACGTCCAATGGTATCTATGACAAATGGAACACCTTTAAATCCTACAATTATGAAAGGAATACATAACGTCTCAATTCTTACGGACAATAAACCTTTTCTTCCCCCCCCCCCTCCTTTAGTTTTCCTTCCACAGTGACTGTAATCAAGGCCGTTAATCCAATCTACTGGGTTGGCGGACGTAGAGACTTTAAGTGTTACTAAGTAAGGAGAGGCAACACGCCCCCCTCCCCCCCCCCCCCCCCACCCAAAAAGCTCCGTCATTACCGAAATAATCGCATCAGAACCAACGCTTTCCATCACACGGGGCGATTCCATTGACGGAAAATCATTTGCCATTTTCACCGATTGTGCCCAATGAATCAATTGTCTTGAAAGGCTGCCTCAATCTGATGTTACCGGAACCTGGGGGGTCGACCCACCAGAATTAGCTTCTCGGAGCGTGCGCATTGTATTAATGCTTCAATCACTTCCGCTTCCGCCTGGGCTGCCGGAGGAATTTGTTTGAAAGGAAACGCTTTCATGTCTAAAAGCAGTGCCCGCGCCACATTAGGGTGTAATACAGGGCCCAAATGATGACCCCTCGACTTGATACCGTCTTTATGGATCTCATTACTGCGCGGCGTTGCCGGCCAGCGATTTCACGCACCCTGGACACCTCAGTGCGGCGACCGCGCGAAAATTGCTGGCAAGCGAGAGGGCTAATAGTCACTTAGCCAAATCAATGCTCGTGAAATTTCTTCAGGAATTGTGTGGGGGGGGGGGGCGGGAGGAAGGGGAGGGGGGAGTCAGAAGGGAGAGGCTGCCACCGTTGTAAGGGAGCAAGTGGAGGAAGTTACAAGATCTCAAGGAAAAGTGGTAAGGAGAGGGCGGGGAGGGGAAAGGGGGGTCAGCAAACGAAGAAAAGAAACTAGAATCATGGGAAATAATATTGAACTTTTTTCCGCCCCCACCCACTCACTCAATTTTTCTCTTTCCTCCCAACCCTTTCTCTCTCTCTCTCTCTCTCTCTCTCTCTCTCTCTCTCTCTCTCTCTCTCTCTCTCTCTCTCTCTGTCTCTCGCCAACTAAGAATAAAATCGATGATCTAAGAAGGAAAAATAAACTGGCTACAAGATGAAGATCTTATGGTAGGAAATAAGTTGAGAGAGAGAGAGAGAGAGAGAGAGGGAGAGAGGAAGGAGGCGAGAGTACATAAGGGGCCCCAGAGACGAGACCATGTGGGGAGTTACCCAGGAGGAAAGACACAGAGCTAACCGGCTATCAGACTCGGCTGCCGGTTAGCTCTTGCCCTTCCCTCCCCCCTCCCCTTTTCTCCCCGGGGACGTCACCTCGTCCGTCGCTGATTGTGTTGCTTTGGGTTTGGTCTATTGCTCCGGTCTAGTCCCATTCTCTCCCCTCCCCGGAATATGCCCGCATAGTTTTTTTTTTTTCCATTACCCCTATCATGGAGGAAGAAATCGCTCGGAAGACAGGAAATTATGACAACAGTTTGAAAACAAGCGGAGAGATTTTGGGGACGATTTTCATCTGGACAGCCAGATAGACGGGAGAGGAAGTTGTAGGATTGGGTGGGGAAGGGGGAGGGTTTGTGACAGATGGGCCGTCAGGGAACTTATCGTTCCCACCGGCTCCCTCATCATACAGGACATTATAGTCCTGATAGTATGACTTATGACTGAATACTGTAAATGGAGAATATTACAGTATGACTTATGACTGAATACTTTAAAGGAAGAATATTACAGTATGACTTATGACTGAATACTTTAAAGGAAGAATATTACAGTATGACTTATGACTGAATACTTTAAAGGAAGAATACCTTCGCTCAGTTGGGTTTTGTTGATGTAGGCCCTATGCTCTGATTGGTTCTTTACAGTGCAATGGAAAGTCACGAGGTACATTTTTTAAAAAAGTGAAAAACTGATAGACTAATCTGTAAATACTTTTTTTTTTAATGTTTAATTTTCATTCCATCTTCTCTCAATTCTATTCCCCCCCCCCTTTCCCCCACGCACTACACACTTACCTTCCAACGACCTACTTATAATACATACAATCTTAATTATACAAACACCCATTCTAAGATCTTCGATTATATATATATACAGTGCCGCTGAGAGGGGGGGCAGGGAGCATATGCTCAGGTGCCCGGCGAGTTTTAGGGGCCCGGACTGAGCTGGCCAATCAACTTTTGAAAATATTATTATCAGCACAGGGGCCCATGACAGCCCTGCCGAGGGCCCCGAAATTTCTGTCGGTGGGCCTGTATATATATATATATATATAGGCGTCCAAGGCAAAAATTACCTTTTATCATCTGATTTGATTGCACACCATGAATGGACAGGTGAACAGTTTGTCTATCTAAAAGTAAGCCTAATAGGACATCCGAGCATGATGTGTAAAATGTTTCTGTAGTCAAAGTATTTGAATGGATTGTGTGCTTAGCGCTAAGTCTAGCAGCTTTTTATTTTTTTTTTACTAATTTCAAGAATTTTTAAAATTTGGGTGGACTCAGTGAACTTTACACCAAATTTGGTTCTTACCGCAGATGGAACTCGGGACTTTCAAGTCGACAGTCAAACGACCTACGCCGCTCGACCATCAATCTATCTATCTGTCTATCTATCTGTATGTCTGTCTACCTGTATCTCTGTCTGTCTACCTGTATCTCTGTCTGTCTCTTATTTGACATATGAAAAGAGCAGATTGTGTAAATTCAGCTATAAATTATTTTCAGTTTGTGATTTTTTAAACTTCTGCGTAAAGCAAAGGATGTAACACATTTATGAAAAATATAGCAAACAAAATAACAAAATCCAATAAAAACAATAATAACTTCTGCCATTACATTGAAAAAAATAAATAAAAATTCCCCATGTTCACCGCATTACGATTGTTATTATTATTTTTTTTTTTTCATATTTTCCCAGCTCACCTTGTAATTACATCTTACTGCATCAATGCAAGTCATTTTAGAATTGTGCAAGGTTCTATTACTCCCGGATTACTGGAAGATTGGATCTAATGCCTGTCACCTGAGACAGTCTGATCAAACTCTGACATGTCAATAGACAACAGTTAGACATCAATCCAGGTAAGCCTTGGCATGTTTCACTTCTCTACAGATATTTCTATTTAAATATATATAAAAAATATCTACAGAATTATCTTAGGCATGCAATGATACAAAGGTTTTAATTTCTCATAAAACGACTCCGCAGACCGATATAATTCAAATTGTTCAACAGCCCAACTTACAGAATGGAATTCATTGGTGGAAAATATTTTATTTCTATTGAGCTGTCAACCTCTGAATTTTTTAAATATCTGTGTGTATGTGTGTGTGTGTGTATGTGTGTATTTGTGTGTGTGTATGTGTGTGTGTGAGTGGGTGAACTTTTAAACTATTTACTTCATGATTCCTTCTGTAGCAGATCGTAGATTGAAACTCTTCTCAAATTAATTTTCCTAATGTTAAAATTGTTTTGACTGTTTATTTGACACATGTGTCTCTGTCATGTCGTGTTTTTGTGATTCCTTGTACCAGCCAAGTTGTGTCTGAGTCAGCCAACCTGTGTCTGAGTCAGCCAACCTGTGTCTGACCGTGTATATGTATGTCTGTGTCAGCCGAATTGTGTGTCTGTGTCAGCCAAATTGTGTGTCTGTGTCAGCCAAATTGTGTGTCTGTGTCAGCCAAATTGTGTGTCTGTGTCAGCCAAATTGTGTGTCTGTGTCAGCCAAATTGTGTGTCTGTGTCAGCCAAATTGTGTGTCTGTGTCAGCCAAATTGTGTGTCTGTGTCAGCCAAATTGTGTGTCTGTGTCAGCCAAATTGTGTGTCTGTGTCAGCCAAATTGTGTGTCTGTGTCAGCCAAATTGTGTGTCTGTGTCAGCCAAATTGTGTGTCTGTGTCAGCCAAATTGTGTGTCTGTGTCAGCCAAATTGTGTGTCTGTGTCAGCCAAATTGTGTGTCTGAGTCAGCCAAATTGTGTGTCTGTGTCAGCCAAATTGTGTGTCTGTGTCAGCCAAATTGTGTGTCTGAGTCAGCCAAATTGTGTGTCTGAGTCAGCCAAACAGTGTATATGAGTCCACCAAACTGTGTGTCAGCCTGTCCGTAAACCTTTGCGTCCATCAACCCGTCTACAGATCCAGTGTTTCTGTGAAGCTTAACGCCTGTCAACCCTTTATCTCAGCCAGCCTGTGTGTGTATGTCAGCCAACCTGTGTGTGTATGTCAGCCAACCTGTGTGTGTATGTCAGCCAACCTGTGTGTGTATCAGAGATGAGCGGACAGCGGACGCGTCCGCTTGCGGACGCAGATCCGCAGACTTTTCCGAATCCGCGGACTGACAGCGGACGCATTGTATGGTTAAGTTGCGGATTCGCGGACTGACGCGGATCTTCTTTAGCGTTACCATAAAAAAAATTTCAAGTCATTTAAACAGCTAAATTTCAGCAATGGGGACGCGCGGACTGGTCCGCAGACCAATGTTGTAGGATTCTGCGGACGCGGACGCGGATCAGCTTGTATGACAGTAAAAAACCTGTGAGTCTTTGAGCTCTAACGACAGTGACTGTGTAAGCGATAAACCAGCACCTATTGAATTAATTGAGATTACATCTCCCTCAATCAAGGTATTTTCTTTTGAAGATAATAAATGTATTCATTTACAATGATCATGATAAACAGTTTCATAGGCAAAGATTAACAAGACAGACAAACATTTTATCAGCAGAAAATGAAATGTGAAAACTTAAAAAAACAAACAAATAAACAAAGAAAATAAAACTTTTTCTCGTATTTAATCAACAAAAAAAAACAAAGAAGATCTATCAGTGTCATCTTCAGACTATTTGTGCGCGTGTTTGTGTTTTTTTTTAAAATTTAATTCATACACATACAATCACAATCTATTTGTTCTTGCATTAAGAAACCAAATGACTACATGACCCTTTGGCTTTAAGAGTTTTCTCTATATGACCTGTGTGTGTGTGTACATTTACTTATGACTGATTATGATGGAGAATTCCCCGACCCCCCCCCTTTCCCCCGACCCCCCCCTCACCAGACAACATTAATCTCCTGCTATTAAACAATAAATGGTTTTTAATTTATTTATTTTATATCAAGTGACGCGGGATCTTGTTATTTGTTTAGTTTTCTTGAAGTAGATAAAAGAAAAAGTAAATTATATGAAGTGATAACATTTAAAGGAACAGCTCAACATAGAGATTACAGTCAAACAAAAGTAAACTATATGAAGTGATAACATTTAAAGGAACAGCTCAACACAGAGATTACAGTCAAACAAAATTAAACTATATGAAGTGACAACATTTAAAGGAACAGCTCAACACAGAGATTACAGTCAAACAAAAGTAAACTATATGAAGTGACAAGATTTAAAGGAACAGCTCAACACAGAGATTACAGTCAAACAAAAACTTGGAATGGGAGTAAATAAAAACAAAACAAACAAAACAAACAAAAAGGTAGAAAACAGAAAATGGATCAAATCAATTAAAAATGTAATAAAATCAAAGTAATACATTTATTTTTGATTACTGCAAACTGTGTCGTTTCTGAACATGCACAAATTTAGTTTTATAATTTTGTTGGTACCCTCGCGGCAAAACTGATATAGGACATGAACCAAGTAGATAGGACATGATCCAAGTAGATAGGACATGATCCAAGTAGATAGGACATGAACCAAGTAGATAGGACATGATCCAAGTAGATAATACATGAACCAAGTAGATAGGACATGATCCAAGTAAGTATGACATGCGCCATTGAACTATCATTAGCCTAGTAAACATGACATGAGCCATTGAAACAATCAATAGACAAGTAAACATGACATGAGCCATTGAACCATCATTATCCTAGTAAACATGACATGAGCCATTGAACCATCATTATCCTAGTAAACATGACATGAGCCATTGAAACAATCAATAGACAAGTAAACATGACATGAGCCATTGAACCATCATTATCCTAGTAAACATGACGTGCGCCATTGAAACAATCAATAGACAAGTAAACATGACATGAGCCATTGAACTATCATTATCCTAGTAAACATGACATGAGCCATTGAACTATCATTAGCCTAGTAAACATGACATGAGCCATTAAACAATCATTAGCCTAGTAAACATGACATGCGCCATTGAACTATCATTATCCTAGTAAACATGACATGAGCCATTGAACAATCATTAGCCTAGTAAACATGACATGAGCCATTAAACAATCATTCGCCTAGTAAACTTATAATTGTTGAAAAAATCGCATGTACCAAGCATGTATGACACATGGCAAGTGAATGGGAGATGATTCAAGACGTGAGCAAGTCAGAAATTATTGGCACATGATCCAAACTTAAATATCCTGATCCAGGTAAAACATACACTGGACTGACGTCATGCAAAATTTAAAGTTGTGCAAAAGTTTCATATGTTTGTAAACAAATAGTTCAGTGTAATGGTTAAAACTAACGGTTCATTCGATGACAGTTGATTCCAATGATAAAAAATAGAGTCAGTGGAGGTGAAATGTCAAATAAATGTCAACATAATGTCAACACGGGGGACTTAAGGAAACAGATACACGTATTTTTCTATACAGAGTTCAAAATATCACGAGCATTAAGACGAGAACACAACTCCACCAACCAAGATGTCATCGTCAATGACATCTCCACTTTATAGAACTCTCCTTAAGTTACTCATGCATGCATGAAATCTGGTTCCGTCCTTAATTCGAGATAACACCCGCCACCTAGAAAGTCAGCAAACACCAAATGGTCTGCTGTCTCCTTTTTTTTTTTTTTATTTCTAAGCCCCATATCTTCGGAGAGTTTGACCCCCCTCTCAATTCCTCCCCCTGTAATTGATGAAACCCTGCAAGCATTGTTCCACGGCCATTGTTAACGAATTGATTGTAAACGCCAACTTCCCGCGACTCAGCGGCTTAAACACGGAGTCCGGGCAGATTTCTCACGAATTCTGGGGGGCTCGGCTCTCACCCGCTTCCCCAGCCTGAATGGTACACCTCGGGTCCGTTAATTACACTTGTCATCTTCACAAAGCTCATTAGCATGGCGTAATGATCGCCTGCCGAGGTCGTTAACGAAGAGCCTCAATTACAAATCGCAGTCATTAGGAATGGTTTAAGTCCACCCCCCCCGTCCCTTTCCTGATCGGCCAAGGGGACATGACTAGAAAGTTCTATTGGATACAAAGAGTTATCTTTTCTTAACTTTTTTTTAAAAAATGTGTTTAGTTAAGGTTAATTGTGTGTGTGTGCGTGCGCGTGATAGTGTGTGTGTGTGTGTGTTTGTGTGGAGATATAATGCGAGTAATGTTAACTTTGAAAAGATGGACTGGAATTGTAAACGTATTAATGATTTACTGACATGAAGTGATACATTGGCATTGGTGTTTCGATTCGGTTACTTGAATAAATTGCAATACTGTGTTTTAATACCGTTATATAGTTTGAGCGTGAAACATCAGAAACGACGGGTGGAATCAAATCTAATTTCACGATTTTAACTTGACCAAATGAAGGTTATGTATTTATAACATATTCCAATCCCAAATATTTATTTCTTTTAAAAAAAATCAATATTTTTGAAAAACAACAATAAACAAACTAATTACACAATTAGATTAATGTATAAACTATTTTAAAATATTATTTTTAAATAAAGTCTATAATTTTTTTTATTGATTTTGATTTGTATCATACCCACGAAATGTTGAGAAAGATTTACCAATTACGAAATAAATTAATTAAATTGCTCTTTTCTGTTCAAAAATATTTATATTATTTTTTAATCATAAGAATTGTAAGACACTCTATATCTACCCCCTCTCCACATCCACACCCCCACCCACACCTTTGCCCTCGCTTACAGCGGTTCATGACGTCAGTGTCACATGCAAACTTTACATTTTCTCAGTCGGCGTTCGGTCCATAGTAGTTACTTCAATAATGACCCTGTAACTCAAAATACAAAACTTTCTTAGTTTAATTTGCACACAGGTCTCAATAAAAATGATTTTTTCTAACCATGTATTTCATTTTTATTAAATATTTCACTTGGTGTTAAAAAAAAAAACAATAATATTTTTTTCACAGTTTCTGACTGAGCCAAAATTTATAACCACAATTAAATTGTACAACACTTGTTTTATAGCTTTTGTTTTTTGGTTAAATTCTGGGTGGACTTGATTCATGTATTTAGATATATATTTGGAAGTACCAATATGTTTCTGCCCTAACAGTATAACAGTACTATATACTTTGTTCAATGTACTAATGAGTGCGAACATATTTTTCGTACGATGGCCACAGTAAATAACCAGGGTCCCTCTCACGGGGGTGGGGGGGAGGGGGTGGGGGACGCTCTTCTTATGCATGGGGGCGGGGTAGGGCTCTTAGGCATGCACTTTAAGATATATATATATAAAGAGAGAGAGAGAGAGAAATAGAGAGAGAGAAATAGAGAGAGACTTGGAGGGAGTTCTTAGGCATAGACTTTAAGTAGGGATGTTGTGCAAAGTACATGTCGATGTCCCCTAATAGATAAAGTTTATTAGGAATTGACATTTAAACGGGAAATTTTGACATAGATGGGTTGTGAACACAACGGTACAAATAAACAACAACACCATCACCGTTGTGTATGGTGAGAGATGACAGGCACATATGTAAACATTCACAGGCTGACAGACAAAAAACATACATTCTACCCTCCTCTTCCATCCCTCATTTCTCCTTCATTTACTCCGCTATTTTAAACGGTACTCACAGAGCGAGAAATCCCATGGATGCATTGATCTATTAGTTTTCAAGCTTTCACTAAAATGTGGACGCACGGATGCACACATAGAAAACACATACAGTTGGTCAAACGGACACAAATTCACATAGATGCACCCTTACAAATACATACAATCATTCATACGGACACAAAGTAACACAGATACCTCTTAGGAATGCATACAGTCCTTCATATGGACACAAAGTCAAACAGATTCACCTTAAGAAACACATATAGTCATTCATACGGACACACAAAGTCAAACAAATTCACCTTAAGAAACACATATAGTCATTCATACTGACACACAAAGTAAAACAGATTCACCTTAGGAAACACATATAGTCATTCATACGGACACGAAGTCACTCAGAATAATTCAAAACTATTCTGGTCATAAAAAGAAACGACAAATGGTCAGCCATTATTATCACTGCCATCTTATTGTAGTCCATGAATCAGCTGCGGAGACGAAAAAGAAATATGACAAATTCTTCCCTCTTATGATAAAGTGAGGTAATTTTCTTGCTCTGTGAGTACCGTTTAAAATAGCGGAGTGAATGAAGGAGAAATGAGGGATGGAAGAGGAGGGTAGCAGGCCCGAACAATGAGGAGTGGATTGTTCCCTCCCATCAGCCCCCCCCCCCCCGCCTCCCCCATTCTCCCACCCCGTCTCTCATGATCACGATAGCAATACTCGATAAATCTGGCAGTTCATCATCAAAGACTGGTCAGACAGCCGTACAGGGAGATCAATAGCTTCCAATTTTACCCATCAGTTCCAGTCTTTTAGAAAATCATAACAGATAACTTTCTATCTAAGCTCCCACAACCCCCTCCTTTTTTTTTGATCTTGCTCTCCCATCACTTGAAGGCGAGTCTGGACTCTGATGACCCCATCACGCGCCGAAATGCCCAAATGGCGCAGAAATAAAGTGGACACTCTTGGACAGTGGGCGGCTATTAATCTGGCATTATTCAACGTTTCCCTTTAGACTGACCAGTGCAGCTGTAGAGAACAAAAAGCTGAAGTTATCGGAGTATGAGAGATTGGTATCAAATAATATGGCGGACTTGTGGGGGTGGTTATGGTGACTGCACTAAACTGATTTAACACACCAGACGTCCACCTTCAGGTCAACTGGTTCTGATTTAGCACACCAGACGCCCACCTTCAGGTCAACTGGTTCTGATCTAACACACCAGACGTCCACCTTCAGGTCAACTGGTTCTGATCTAACACACCAGACGTCCACCTTCAGGTCAACTGGTTCTGATCTAACACACCAGACGTCCACCTTCAGGTCAACTGGTTCTGATCTAACACACCAGACGTCCACCTTCAGGTCAACTGGTTCTGATCTAACACACCAGACGTCCACCTTCAGGTCAACTGGTTCTGATCTAACACACCAGGCGTCCACCTTCAGGTCAACTGGTTCTGATCTAACACACCAGGCGTCCACCTTCAGGTCAACTGGTTCTGATCTAACACACCAGGCGTCCACCTTCAGGTCAACTGGTTCTGATCTAACACACCAGGCGTCCACCTTCAGGTCAACTGGTTCTGATCTAACACACCAGGCGTCCACCTTCAGGTCAACTGGTTCTGATCTAACACACCAGGCGTCCACCTTCAGGTCAACTGGTTCTGATCTAACACACCAGGCGTCCACCTTCAGGTCAACTGGTTCTGATCTAACACACCAGGCGTCCACCTTCAGGTCAACTGGTTCTGATCTAACACACCAGGCGTCCACCTTCAGGTCAACTGGTTCTGATCTAACACACCAGGCGTCCACCTTCAGGTCAACTGGTTCTGATCTAACACACCAGGCGTCCACCTTCAGGTCAACTGGTTCTGATCTAACACACCAGGCGTCCACCTTCAGGTCAACTGGTTCTGATTTAACACACCAGGCGTCCACCTTCAGGTCAACTGGTACTGATTTAACACACCAGGCGTCCACCTTCAGGTCAACTGGTTCTGATTTAACACAGCAGGCGTCCACCTTCAGGTCAACTGGTTCTGATCTAACACACCAGGCGTCCACCTTCAGGTCAACTGGTTCTGATCTAACACACCAGGCGTCCACCTTCAGGTCAACTGGTTCTGATCTAACACACCAGGCGTCCACCTTCAGGTCAACTGGTTCTGATCTAACACACCAGGCGTCCACCTTCAGGTCAACTGGTTCTGATCTAACACACCAGGCGTCCACCTTCAGGTCAACTGGTTCTGATCTAACACACCAGGCGTCCACCTTCAGGTCAACTGGTTCTGATCTAACACACCAGGCGTCCACCTTCAGGTCAACTGGTTCTGATCTAACACACCAGGCGTCCACCTTCAGGTCAACTGGTTCTGATCTAACACACCAGGCGTCCACCTTCAGGTCAACTGGTTCTGATCTAACACACCAGGCGTCCACCTTCAGGTCAACTGGTTCTGATCTAACACACCAGGCGTCCACCTTCAGGTCAACTGGTTCTGATCTAACACACCAGGCGTCCACCTTCAGGTCAACTGGTTCTGATCTAACACACCAGACGTCCACCTTCAGGTCAACTGGTTCTGATCTAACACACCAGACGTCCACCTTCAGGTCAACTGGTTCTGATCTAACACACCAGACGTCCACCTTCAGGTCAACTGGTTCTGATCTAACACACCAGACGTCCACCTTCAGGTCAACTGGTTCTGATCTAACACACCAGACGTCCACCTTCAGGTCAACTGGTTCTGATCTAACACACCAGACGTCCACCTTCAGGTCAACTGGTTCTGATCTAACACACCAGGCGTCCACCTTCAGGTCAACTGGTTCTGATCTAACACACCAGGCGTCCACCTTCAGGTCAACTGGTTCTGATCTAACACACCAGGCGTCCACCTTCAGGTCAACTGGTTCTGATCTAACACACCAGGCGTCCACCTTCAGGTCAACTGGTTCTGATCTAACACACCAGGCGTCCACCTTCAGGTCAACTGGTTCTGATCTAACACACCAGGCGTCCACCTTCAGGTCAACTGGTTCTGATCTAACACACCAGGCGTCCACCTTCAGGTCAACTGGTTCTGATCTAACACACCAGGCGTCCACCTTCAGGTCAACTGGTTCTGATCTAACACACCAGGCGTCCACCTTCAGGTCAACTGGTTCTGATCTAACACACCAGGCGTCCACCTTCAGGTCAACTGGTTCTGATTTAACACACCAGGCGTCCACCTTCAGGTCAACTGGTTCTGATTTAACACACCAGGCGTCCACCTTCAGGTCAACTGGTTCTGATTTAACACACCAGGCGTCCACCTTCAGGTCAACTGGTACTGATTTAACACACCAGGCGTCCACCTTCAGGTCAACTGGTTCTGATTTAACACACCAGGCGTCCACCTTCAGGTCAACTGGTACTGATTTAACACACCAGGCGTCCACCTTCAGGTCAACTGGTTCTGATTTAACACAGCAGGCGTCCACCTTCAGGTCAACTGGTTCTGATCTAACACACCAGGCGTCCACCTTCAGGTCAACTGGTTCTGATCTAACACACCAGGCGTCCACCTTCAGGTCAACTGGTTCTGATCTAACACACCAGGCGTCCACCTTCAGGTCAACTGGTTCTGATCTAACACACCAGGCGTCCACCTTCAGGTCAACTGGTTCTGATCTAACACACCAGGCGTCCACCTTCAGGTCAACTGGTTCTGATCTAACACACCAGGCGTCAACTTCAGGTTCTGATCTAACACACCAGGCGTCCACCTTCAGGTCAACTGGTTCTGATCTAACACACCAGGCGTCTTCAGGTCAACTGGTTCTGACACCAGACGTCCACCTTCAGGTCAACTGGTTCTGATCTAACACACCAGACGTCCACCTTCAGGTCAACTGGTTCTGATCTAACACACCAGACGTCCACCTTCAGGTCAACTGGTTCTGATCTAACACACCAGACGTCCACCTTCAGGTCAACTGGTTCTGATCTAACACACCAGACGTCCACCTTCAGGTCAACTGGTTCTGATCTAACACACCAGACGTCCACCTTCAGGTCAACTGGTTCTGATCTAACACACCAGACGTCCACCTTCAGGTCAACTGGTTCTGATCTAACACACCAGGCGTCCACCTTCAGGTCAACTGGTTCTGATCTAACACACCAGGCGTCCACCTTCAGGTCAACTGGTTCTGATCTAACACACCAGGCGTCCACCTTCAGGTCAACTGGTTCTGATCTAACACACCAGGCGTCCACCTTCAGGTCAACTGGTTCTGATCTAACACACCAGGCGTCCACCTTCAGGTCAACTGGTTCTGATCTAACACACCAGGCGTCCACCTTCAGGTCAACTGGTTCTGATCTAACACACCAGGCGTCCACCTTCAGGTCAACTGGTTCTGATTTAACACACCAGGCGTCCACCTTCAGGTCAACTGGTTCTGATTTAACACACCAGGCGTCCACCTTCAGGTCAACTGGTTCTGATTTAACACACCAGGCGTCCACCTTCAGGTCAACTGGTACTGATTTAACACACCAGGCGTCCACCTTCAGGTCAACTGGTTCTGATTTAACACAGCAGGCGTCCACCTTCAGGTCAACTGGTTCTGATCTAACACACCAGGCGTCCACCTTCAGGTCAACTAATTCTGATCTAACACACCAGGCGTCCACCTTCAGGTCAACTGGTTCTGATCTAACACACCAGGCGTCCACCTTCAGGTCAACTGGTTCTGATCTAACACACCAGGCGTCCACCTTCAGGTCAACTGGTTCTGATCTAACACACCAGGCGTCCACCTTCAGGTCAACTGGTTCTGATCTAACACACCAGGCGTCCACCTTCAGGTCAACTGGTTCTGATCTAACACACCAGGCGTCCACCTTCAGGTCAACTGGTTCTGATCTAACACACCAGGCGTCCACCTTCAGGTCAACTGGTTCTGATCTAACACACCAGGCGTCCACCTTCAGGTCAACTGGTTCTGATCTAACACACCAGGCGTCCACCTTCAGGTCAACTGGTTCTGATCTAACACACCAGGCGTCCACCTTCAGGTCAACTGGTTCTGATCTAACACACCAGGCGTCCACCTTCAGGTCAACTGGTTCTGATCTAACACACCAGGCGTCCACCTTCAGGTCAACTGGTTCTGATCTAACACACCAGGCGTCCACCTTCAGGTCAACTGGTTCTGATCTAACACACCAGGCGTCCACCTTCAGGTCAACTGGTTCTGATCTAACACACCAGACGTCCACCTTCAGGTCAACTGGTTCTGATCTAACACACCAGACGTCCACCTTCAGGTCAACTGGTTCTGATCTAACACACCAGACGTCCACCTTCAGGTCAACTGGTTCTGATCTAACACACCAGACGTCCACCTTCAGGTCAACTGGTTCTGATCTAACACACCAGACGTCCACCTTCAGGTCAACTGGTTCTGATCTAACACACCAGACGTCCACCTTCAGGTCAACTGGTTCTGATCTAACACACCAGACGTCCACCTTCAGGTCAACTGGTTCTGATCTAACACACCAGACGTCCACCTTCAGGTCAACTGGTTCTGATCTAACACACCAGACGTCCACCTTCAGGTCAACTGGTTCTGATCTAACACACCAGACGTCCACCTTCAGGTCAACTGGTTCTGATCTAACACACCAGACGTCCACCTTCAGGTCAACTGGTTCTGATTTAACACACCAGACGTCCACCTTCAGGTCAACTGGTTCTGATCTAACACACCAGACGTCCACCTTCAGGTCAACTGGTTCTGGTCTAACACACCAGACGTCCACCTTCAGGTCAACTGGTTCTGGTCTAACACACCAGACGTCCACCTTCAGGTCAACTGGTTCTGGTCTAACACACCAGACGTCCACCTTCAGGTCAACTGGTTCTGGTCTAACACACCAGACGTCCACCTTCAGGTCAACTGGTTCTGGTCTTACACACTAGACGTCCACCTTCAGGTCAACTGGTTCTGGTCTAACACACTAGACGTCCACCTTCAGGTCTACATTTCTGTTAGGTCAGTTGATTAAATTAGCTTTTCAAGTGTGGGGCTCAAAGTCTTGAAGTTCTCAAGAAGTAAAAAAGTTAAAACGTTAGACGAGCTTTTCATTTTTTTTTAAATTTTCATTTTTTGATTGTTATTAATGTCAGATTGAAAAAAAAAAATGTCCCTGAGCCAAATATTTTTTAAATTCAATCAATTATTTTTTTTTTATATTTTATGTCAACAATTCCATAAATCGTGCACGTAAAGATAATTAAAGTTTGTCATCACTTCATTATCACTTTTTTATATTATTCATTTCAATCTTTGTAATTTATTCACAGGAGCATAAACTGTGCAGTATTGTGTGATGCACACATAAACTGTGCAGTAGTCTGTAGGCATTGTATGATGCACATATAAACTGTGCAGTAGTCTGTAGGCATTGTGTGATGCACACATAAAATGTGCAGTAGTCTGTAGGCACTTTGTGATGCACACATAAAATGTGCAGTAGTCTGTAGGCACTTTGTGATGCACACATAAAATGTGCAGTAGTCTGTAGGCACTTTGTGATGCACACATAAAATGTGCAGTAGTCTGTAGGCACTTTGTGATGCACACATAAAATGTGCAGTAGTCTGTAGGCACTTTGTGATGCACACATAAACTGTGCAGTAGTCTGTAGTCATTGTATGATGCACACATAAACTGTGCAGTAGTCTGTAGGCATTGTATGATGCACACATAACCTGTGCAGTAGTCTGTAGGCATTGTGTGATGCACACATAAACTGTGCAGTTGTCTGTAGGCATTGTACGGTGCACACATAAACTGTGCAGTAGTCTGTAGACACTGACTGTGTGACTCACACAGATACTGTGTAGTAGGCTACAGACAAAGACCTACCTACAAAAACCATGTGTCTGTCTGTCTGTATGTCTGTCTGCATTGGTCTTTTGGGAGATATTTCGGGCCCTAGGAAAAGTATCTGGGGGATGGGGGAGTTTTAGAATCACCCGCCTCTTCCGGCCTTGGAGTCAACAGTCTAATGAAATCGAATTCCAATAAATAAAATTTAATTCACTAGCATGACAAATCAAAAACACTAGAATAAAAAATGAAAAATATTAATTTAAAATAAAATAATTCATTATATTTACATAGCCTATACACACGTTGACAGCAAGATTGTTTTTTTTACACAGCTGAGCTATTTTTTATTTTGGCGCATTACTACATGATATATGATGTAGTATGCACATCACTCGTGAGGATCAGTACTTCCGAAAATCGCGAAAATTAGTAATTTTTTTTTTACTTTAATAGTTGATTGCGATATCGAGCATCTCCTAATACTTAATGGGAAAAGTCACAAGATTGTCATTTAGTTTTTAGCCGTAGCGACATTTTTTAAATAACAGTCAGATTCAGAATTGATTGTTATTTATTAGTCGTTTTGTCGGAAGTCCTTAGTTTTTTTATACGGCTGCTATTTATATCAATATTTATATCAGTTAAATTTCATAGTTACAGGACGCTATTCTTGTTATTGGGATTCATACTTTAGACGATGTTTGCGGACTTTGAATAACGCATTCTGTATGATATATGTATTCTGTGACGGTTTGCTCGGTGAGACTAAGGCATGTAAAGTAACATCAACATCAATTGTGAATCGGTCGAAAATTGACAATTTACTTTTTAAAACTCCACAATCTCTTTGCCTAATAATTATAAATACAATCAATAGATAAATACCAAATTATTATCTTCTTTTTAGTACGCAAGAAAAACGTTGTTTTTTATCAAATATTTTTTTATAATGTAATTTTTATTTAAAGCTTCGTTTTGATTTTAATATTGAGAGAATTAAGGGTAAAACGTAACGGGTGACACAAATTAGCACCCATATCTTTATCTAATGGTGTTTGGTTTGGTTTGGTTGGTTGGTTTGCTTTGGTTGATTGATTTGGTTGGTTTGGTTTGGTTGGTTGGTTGATCGGTTGGTTTGGTTGGTTGATCGGCTGGTTTGGTTGGTTTGGTTGGTTGATCGGTTGGTTTGGTTGGTTTGGTTGGTTGATCGGTTGGTTTGGTTGGTTGATCGGTTGGTTTGGTTGGTTAGCGTTGACGGGTAAAACGTTATTTGTGAACGATGTGGCAGTGACGGTTTTGGCTTGGTTGCTTGGATTGGTTGGCCCGGTTGGTTTCTTTGGTTGACTGGTTAGCTGGTTTGATTAGTTGGTTTGGTTGGTTGTTTGGTTTGATTGGTTGGTTCGGTTGGTTTGTTTGGTTGGTTGTTTGGTTTGGTTTGGTTGGTTAGCGTTGACGGGTAAAACGTAATTTGTGACGTATGAAATGTAGGTCATTTCTGCACAAAGTAAATATTGAATAAAATGAGGGACCAAAAAGTTTATTTAAACGTTAATGATTCTATCAGTAAGCAGACTGTTTGTAGTTTGAATTGCCAATCATTTGCGATTGTTGACAGCTGAGTTTAATTGTATTGAAAAATGGACGAACCTAGCTGTTCAAAAAATGTTTTTTTTATAAAAAAATATACAATTCGGCCCGTCGTTAGATGGGCTAAAAATACTTGTATATATATATATATATATATATATATATATATATATATATATATATATATATATAGATTGACTTAAACTAGTACAGTATGTGACACATACTATGTGTGCGTGCTGCTTTATAAGAAACTCAAGATAAACAGCTTTCGTTTTAAAACAGATGTTTATAGAGAAAAATGTTGTGTATCCTTTAGAGCGTTCAAGTAATTTACATTTAATTCAATCCCTCCCCCCCCCCCCAAGTCCACCCCTCCACACCCCTCTTCCCCCCTTCCCCAGGTTAGAAATATTGACTTTAAGTAAAATAAAATAAATCTCTCATTCTGCTGTGAAGAAAACTTTAGCGTTATCAAGGGCTGACCTAAAACGTTTCCCAGCTTCTTGTTTAATTTTCAACATTCAAGTATGGAGTCAGATGATCGCCGCTCCATTCATTGTGAGGGGAGAGCACTGGGGATAAAATAAAAAAATACCTTGAAATACTCTCCCTTTCACGATCATGCATATATTAATTGAAGTGCGAAACAGCTTCAATATTTTTCATCACACACACACACCCATTCATTTTATCAGCGTCGCTTCCAAAATAATGGGAGGGGGGGGCGAGAAGAGGGAAGGTAACGTCACCTCATGAAATGCACGTTTTTTCGCCGCGTTCAGTTTGGGCCTGGTACTAATTGGGCAATTTTAAACAGAAAGGCACACACACACATACACACAAACGAAAGCAGAGAGTGTATAAAGCCAAACTGGTGTCTCCGTGTATCAAAGTCAACACTTGCAGGGGGCAATACACCAGTTTGCTCAGGACATATAACGTGCGGGAGGAAAGAAAGGGGATGGGATAGGGGGGGGGGGAATCCCCCAAAACAAACCGTCTCAACGGAGCATCGAGTGACGTTGACCGAAGGATGTGGTGACGACTGAACAAAAAAAAAAAGGAGAAGGTCCTCTCATGTTCCGATGATGTGACGATGGCACACATTGAATTGTTCACTTTTTTTTTTTTAAATGATTAAAACGTGTGTTCAAGTTTTGTTGTACGATAAGAAAGTGTGAACTATGTGGCTAAGGACAGTCAGGTATTTGAATGTATGCTTGTGTGTGTGCGTGTGTGTGTGTGTGTGTGTGTGTGTGGAGGAGGAGGGGGAAAAGGGCTAAAGGTAGTAGTGTAGGGAGGTTAATGTGGGTTGTGCGGCAGCACCGGATGCTGGAATAGAAATGAGTTCCAGAAGATCGCTGTTGAATGTTTTTTTTTTTTTTGCACTTTTCAGCTCGGGAGGCGGTGGCCAACAATTGTAACTCACACAGGGCGCCACAATAGATGGCTACGGCACTGGCTACATGTTGGGACTCAAACAAAAAAAAAGGGGGGGGTAAACAAAAAAATAAAGCCAATGAAATATGTATTACTGCATGTCATAGACCCATCCCAGGTGAGTCGCATTCGTTGTCACAGGAGCACACCTCATTACTCCCTTCACACACCGCTCCCCCCCCCCGGTCTATTAAAGGAGGTCAATGAATCAAATTATTGAATGTTTACTGACCCACAGTTTCAACTCATACAAACAGATTTATTCACGATTTAAAGTATTTGTGTGAGCTGTAATTGTATTGCAGCCATGCAATGAATCTTGGCATAGGTTTATTCTGCAGACAAAAAAGCAAAAAAAAAATATCTAGATTGACTTTATTACATATTAAACAAACTCAAACTGGGGCGGCCGGGGGGGGGGGTAGAAATCCTTTACAATTACTCAAATTAAATAAACAATTTCAAAAAATAAATACAAATACAATCAGTCATTGTTTATTTGATAGCATTGAAAAGCAAACAAACGAAAATCCTCAATTATGTCACACAACAATAGACACAAGGGTCTTCATTATATACTGTTCATGTATTTGATATCAACATTTTTACCAATTCCGTTTCCGACATTTCACATAACTTGTGACTCACACACGACACCCGATGTACAGTTAACAAAATTTAATAGAAAGATCAAGAAATGGGGGTAGAAATTTCATGATTTTTGGTTCCAAAGAATCCGTTTAGGAATCAGAAATTATGTTTTTAACTATCCGGTTCCGAGACACAATAAGTTTCAGACAACTCCTTTTCCAGATACATATGTATCGCACCATTAATAATAATAACAGTAGACAAATAACAACAGTAGAGATTCCTTTATAAACATATGTAAAATATGAATCTACATGACGGGGTATTTTCTCCATTATATTAAAGACATGACATGAAAATTCTTTTCATGATACATAGATCATACGTTTGCCAAGTACTATGAAGTTGTTTTTTTTTTTAGATTTAGCGAATAAACTTATGTATTTGTCTCAAATGAGGTGGGTAGGGCACATTGAAAGAATGGAAAACAACAGAGGTCCAAAAGCAATATATAAGGCAACAAACACTCAATGAGAAAAGGCCTAAAGGCAGGCCAAGAAGCAGACAGAGGAAGTGGAGAAAGACCTTAAAGCCATCGGAGTGAGAGAGTGGAGGAAGAAGACCATTGATCGGGAAAAGTGGAGAAGAGTAGTATGGTAGGCCAGGGCCCTAAATGGGCTGTAGAGCCAAAGGAAGAAGAAGAAGATTTGTCTTCATTCATTTCAATGTCGCCTACTTTGTACTTGTAAATGTCATCTACTTTGTACTTGTAAATGTCGCCTACATATTGCCTACTCATGAGTTGGTCCAGTCCAGTTGTCCACTACTTTATTTTTCATTAACCCGTCTCCCTGTGTCCTGCAGGATGGACACGTTAATTCATTTATCTGTTTTTGTTTCTTCTTTTATCGCTCGTCCCGGGCAAGTCTTATGAAAACATTCTAACCAAATCTTTTTCTCCTTTCTCCAAAAAATGCATCATGAGTATTCTCTTTATCTTTTTCCTCTTTTATTTTAACTCCCCCCTAGATTAAACCTCTCGCTCAAAAGTATTTTTTTCCTCCCCTTATGATAATGGAAACAGCATTAACAAACTTACTTAGAAGTTTCCGGAACAACAATGGACCATTCCAATAGATTCGATTTTCCCTTTCCCCGGAATGTTTTCCTCTCTGTGTCTCCTCTAGTGATCCTTCAATGATTTCAATTCAAGTGATGAGGGCCCGGGCCAAAGGGACATCACCAGCATTGTTGCTAGCCGAGAGCGCTCGAGTTATATTTTTTTTTTCTGTACCCCTGTTTTCGTCTCTCCACTTGTTTTTTTTTTCTTTTTGGAGACGGGTTGTGAGAAGGGTGGAGGGGGGGGAGGACCAGCCATCTTAAGATAGAAGTATGGCCATTTTGTACCAAAAATATTTATTTAATTGATCCCATCCTCCTTTAGGGCCTGTTAAGTTGGTTTTTAATTATCGCTGAATGAGTTGTTTAGAGTTGAGTTGATCAGAAAACACTGCCAGATATTGTTGGGGGACACGAGCGAATGTCGAACCACTACAACACTGTACAGTGAAGATTTCCCTTCAAAAAAAAATTATTTTTTTTTAACTGAAAGTCGCCATTTTTCTTTTCTCGTCTCTGGCTGCGGGGCAGTCGATCTTCTCTCACCGAACCTTCACCGAGAGGTTTTTATTTAAAAAAAATAAAAAAGAATGCACGAAGTGTACCGGGGTTCAGAGAGGGAAAAATTTTTTTTTGTGTTTCATTTTATTAACTACTGAAGAAAAATTATAATGTTTAGCCTCGGCGCTTGATCTTAAAATAGAAGAGGAAATTGAGCACAGCGAAGGTAACCGGTGAATATCCCCAGGCCAGTGTTTCCCGGCCTTTGTTCAGTCTCGTCACACAAACAGATCTTTACACCCGGGCTGCGAGGGGAGTGGTAACCGGACTTGTTCTCCGTAATCGTCCACAACAACAACGAACATTTTACTTTAAAAATAATTTTATATTTATTAAAAAACGTTTCGGGGATTTATTTGGAGATGAGGGGAACTATGGACGGAATGAGGGGAACTATGGACGGAATGAGGGGAACTATGAACGGAATGAGGGAAACTATGTACGGAATTTATCACCAGCACTTAAACATTTCAATTACAGGACAATACTTTATTGACTGGTGTACACAGAAGAGCCGAAATATAAATATGTACATGATAAAATGAAGAGAAAAGAATGGGATGAAACTGTCTGAACATATCAGAGCTGGGCAGAAACTTTAATTATATTAAGGGCCCCTAATTCATCAGATTTAAAATGGAGTTTATTCTAGAAGAAGGGGGTTTTTGGCAGTATTCCATCCATGTGTATAGCTTTGTGTGTGTGTGTTGGTATCTTTGCCATGCTGTTTCGTTTACCAACCAAACCATACCATGAAACAAATGATATGATTGGATGCTATTTAAGTTTCGCTTGAGTTTCATCGAGATGAGTGATAAATAAAATACATAAAGAGTATACAGAAACATCTTGTCCAATAGATTCACCTGACTCACATTATTTGGGTCCATTTCAGATTTACGTTAAACTCTATAAGATTGTTATGTGTCGGCCATTACAATTTTATTTTTTAAAATAAAGAAAAAAAAGGAAAGAAGCAAACTAGTTGCTTCCCCTTATTGGTCTATATATAATACATTCTTGTATCTCAACAAATTCTCCCAAACTTGAAGACGTCAAGCGGTGTAAAGGAAAGGGGTGGGGTGGGGGGAGTGGGAGAGAGAAAATGGCGATTCTTCTTCCAGATCACAATCTCAACTTCATCTTACTCCCACCCCCCAACCCACTCCTCCCCCTTTTCTCTAATACACACCCTCATTCCCCACCCCCACACCCCCCCCCTTTCTTAAGTTTGCTGTATTGATCCACGTCCATGAATCCTCCCCCTACATCCCGTCACACCCCCCCCCCCACCCCTTCCCTTCTCGAAAATCTTCTCGCTTGACTTTATCAGCCCCCAGAATGAAGTGAGTTGCCCGGGGTAATTCACTAAATTAAAATCCCCTTCATGGGATATTTGTCAGGCCCAAATCGGTACAGCATTTGCTTATCCAGATAAAACAGACACTCGTTATTGACTCAATCTAGCCGCATTTTCCACGCCGCAGGAGACGTGGCTGAGCACCAATTTGGGCGTCCGAGGGCGAGGCTAGTGAGCACTTTTCTTCTCCCCCCTCCCCCCCCCCCATCGTCCAGAGGACAGGAAGGGCGAGGAATGGGGGGGGGGGGAGGGGGAAGCGTGTGTGAGTATCGATTTTCTATAACGGTTTTTTTTTTTATTTCTTCCCCTCCAACCACTTGCTCTCCCCACTATACGAAGCTCAAAGGGAGATCATTACATTGTAAATATTATTTCAATCGTTCTTAATTAGCTCCCGTCTGGAGAAATCTCTTCTTTCCCAAGACGAGGCTATAAGAGGGCACACGCGCTCATTCAAGGGATCAGAAATTTAATCATGTTTCTTTTTAACTCACACTTCTTTTTTTAAATCTTCCCGACAAAAAAGGAGGGGGTGGGGGTTGAGGAAGAGCGACAAACTGGTGAGCCATTGTGGGCTATTATGCTGCATTCTCAACGCAAGGCATGCGCGCCCTGTCAATGCGGGGCCCCAGAGCCGCGTTATCGCAAGCACCCACTTGAAATTCCGCTCCTTCCTCGTTGAGACACAGTCACGATTCGGTAAAGGGATTCGACGTCGAATTAAAAGAAAAAAAAAAAAACTTCCGGTAAAAATTAAAAGAGGGGAAATTGTTCCGGAGCAAAATCGGACGTCCTGTATCCGGACCGGATACAACAATTACCCTGTCATTAGAAGAAGAAAATCACAAATTATCTGTTGAATTAGAGAAACTAAGTGCATCGCTGGAGCGAGTTGCTGTTAAATGTGGACAGTTTATGGCCACAGAAGACGAGAGTGAACCGAGAGCTCGGTTTTTTTGTCCTTAGCAATGGGTTTAAAAAAATAAGATATGAAGGGTGATGCCGTTATAAGGAGCTAATGGCGTCTAAATTATCTTTTTTGTAAATTAGTTTTTCTTGTGTTCCGTAAATTCTGGCTCACTATTGTTTTTAATCTATGTCTTTACTTTTATAACTTTTAGATGTAAGGAGCCGTGCATGTAATACAGCCATGGGCAAGCTGCGGCCCACGGGCCAAAATCCTGTCAACCATACAGTTTTCAATCTCTCTCGCCACTCGTTTCACAGCACTAGCCTTTTACGTTATAAAGTTTACCTTTCATTTATATTTATTAATATGTCAGCATTCCATTCTTCTACTCGTGGTCCGGGCCGCCGATCAAATTAAAAACCCCAATGTGGCCCACGAATAAAAAAAAACGTTTGCCCGCCCCTCACGTAATTTGTTCAGCACTGGGTTAAACGATACTTTAAATAAGAACGAGGGGGCAGCAAGGAACGAGGGGGCAGCAAGGAACGAGGGGGCAGCAAGGAACGAGGGGGCACCAAGGAACGAGGGGGCACCAAGGAACGAGGGGGCACCACACAAACATTAAATCATGGTCTAATCTATATAATTTGAATTGAATTTGATTTTAAGCCATTTTTTAAAATTTAATCTGTGTTCAAGGCGTCAAAGGGACTTAATCCGGTACTGCATATGTAGATACAAATATACAGTCTTATTTCATTACTATCGTTTTTATAGAATGTTATTACATTTTTACATTATTCGTGTCATTTCAGAAAGAGGCTGTGTATTTATTTCACGTGAAATTTTCTAATCTTATTTTTTTTTTACAAATTTAATTTCTTCCAAATGTTTTGATTTATTTTATTTTATATTTCATTTTTAAATAAATTAGCACACACCATATTGACGTAATAGTAAACTAAATGACTTTATGTATGTCATTGTTTTCCTATGGGCACTCAAACATTGAAATAGTATTGCTGTTGACAATTGTTCGACTCTGCCAAGCACAGATAATGCCGTGTACACTTAACAGATTTATTTATGAGCCACAGTTTATATCAGGTTTTAATCACACCATAAAGAATCCACCCATTTTCAACTTTCCACAATCAAATGTAAAAAAAAAAAAATGCTAATTACTTTGTGAAAATGGAGAAACAAAAAAAAATCCATATAATACATTGGATATTTAAATACAATATTTCAAATGTGAGCATATACTTACATAAGATGTAGGCCATTTGTAGAGACATGCACTGCGTCATAGACTGAGAAGTAGCGATGTCGTCATGATGGACTTGAGATGATCTTTCACACTTGGCTACATTTTTGTTAATGTCATTAGGTTATAAAATATGTAACATTGCTGTTGTTATTTCATTAGGTAATAGAACATGTAACATTGTTGTAGTAAGTATGTCATTAGGTAATAGAACATTTAGCATGCTGTTGTTATAATGTCATTTGGTAGCATTGTTTTAGTTAGTATGTCATTATGTAATAGAACATGTAGCATTGTTGTAGTTAGTATGTCATTAGGTAATTGAAAATGTAGCATTGATGTTATTTCATTAGGTAATAGAACATGTAGCATTGTTGTAGTTAGTATGTCATTATGTTATAGAACATGTAGCATTGTTGTAGTTAGTATGTCATTATGTTATAGATCATGTAGCATCGTTGTAGTTAGTATGTCATTATGTTATAGATCATGTAGCATCGTTATAGTTAGTATGTCATTATGTTATAGAACATGTAGCATTGTTGTAGTTAGTATGTCATTATGTTATAGAAACATGTAGCATTGTTGTAGTTAGTATGTCATTATGTTGTAGAACATGTAGCATTGGCTAACGTGATGCCTGTGAATGAAACGTTTTGTGTGGGTGTCGCGTCTATTTCTGTTGATATAACATTTTGTTGAAGTGATTTCTGCGAATGTATTCAGTTTTTTTATCCAAACATATAAGCCAATTTACTTACATACATATATATATATTTAATAAGGATTTTAATTAGAGACAAATGAGGGTGGGGGGAAAACATCCAACAAAATACTTCCACTCCCACCTCCAGTCATTTTCTATAATATGTCAATAAATAAAACATAAGCTATTACCAAATTAGTTTGAATCGCACTTGTGTAGATATGGTAAGAAATTCGAAGAAAAAAATGAATATATGTATATATATATAGTTTGATCGCTTTTGATAAATTACATTTTATTTTCACTTGAATGTTTAACATTTGTTTAGTTATAATTATAAAGTAAATAACACTAACATTTGTTTTTTTTTCTTCCTAAACATTTCTGTCACATGACCCTATGACCCTCTATATCTGTATAGGTTAAAACGTGTTAGAGATATTACAAAAAAATGCATTCATTCACTTTGTAATGGAATTTAAGACTGCCAGACAATATGTAAAGAAGATACCCCCCCCCCCCGCCACAAACCTCTACGCTACCGTAAGCCCCGGGTCCCAAGTCCCTACCCCCTCACCCACCCCCACCCCCGCGACACAAAGATCAATACCATCTGACTTCTAGATGCGATAATTCGACAGGACCGAACAGTTCCCGTGATAACCCTGTCGACATTTCTGGACGGTTTGAAGAGAATCAGGTCTCGGGTCTTGATGTTTATAACTAATAACAAATGAGAGCACGAGGGACGGGGGATGGTGGGGGGACCCTGTCCGGGTTCTCCGTGATTTCTCAGTACTCCGGGATGGTGGGGGGGGGGTGGGGGGACGGGATGATGACAACAAACGCAACACAAATATTTCACCCAGAGCATCAGCCATCAAAGCGACGCCCTTAATGCGATACACTCTCTTCCCCAGTCCCATCTTAACGCGTTGCTTTTACGTATTTCCGCCGATTCCGTTTCCGGTTTAGCGCGCGGGGTCATACCAGGTTGGACGTGTTTGTGCAAGTGTCCTTCTAGTCGTTTGGAAAAAAATAAGAAAACATTGTTTGCTGTTGTCTTTTGGGGGGTTGTATTGTTAGCACTACCCTCCCTTACCCACCCCATACATGATTCCCCCCCCTCTAACCCCCGCCCCAACTTTCTACCCCCCTCCACCCTATCCCAAACCAATATTTTCTTCTTTTACTCATGATATCATAACGTCATTAACGTCTTGTTGTTGGATCGCAATGAGCTTCACATGCTCGCTTCCCCCGACATTAGAACACGGCGAGACACATCAAACATTTACGGATGCCGAGCGTTGATGAGTCTCGTATAGAAGGTTCCGGTGAGGGCTAAAGACTTGTTTTTAAAGCGACACAGTGTCTTCATTATGGAAGCATCCGAGACGAGGGGAAAACCGTGGTTCAATTCAACATTTGGACTTCCCCCTTAGGGAGTGAAACGGTGAGAAACATCGCGTGCATTTGGGGGTGTAGCTCTCTCTTCTCCACCTCTCTCCCCCCCCCTCACACAACCGCCATCGCCCCCTCCTTCACATCGAAAAGGGAAAAGGTTATAGAGAGCAAAGCTCGGCCTTACGAAATGTTCCCAAGTTCTATAAATTTGGTTGATCGCGGTGTTGACAGAAAGGGGGAAACAACGGGGGCAAATAAATAACGAAATAAACATGGTGAGGCTGTTTACCTTGTGATGAATGATTGTTGTTTGTGATTGTGATATTTGTGTTATGTTTATTCATACTGTTGATTGCTTCACCCAATACGTGATTCATTGCATTACAACACATCACGTGACGTTACGTCAGTTTTACAGGCAGGTCAAACGTATACTTCATAATAACAAACCTTGAGCTGCTCACAATAGAAAACACTTAAATGAAATTCACTTATTCAAAGACAAGAGATTTTCTAAAACTATCAACTAGTCTACTATATCTTACAACTATAATTGTCAACACTGCATTATTCATATCTCACTTCTAAGCCCCACACTGCTCTCTACACTAATAATGATGACGATACACATGTATCCAAGTCGTCACAATTCTTTTATGTAATTGTAAGACTAATCAGAACACTGCACTTCATACCTAGGATTATTCTATTTATATGATTCATTTGGGTCCTTCCAATGAGAGAAATACGAAAATTTCAAATGCGCACCAATATGTGCATTACAGTATAGTCTACAAGCTACGCGTGAACATAACAGAGTACCCCCATGTTGAAACATGACGTTGTTCTGTTAGATCCCCGATTTAGGGAATTCGTGTAGAAATGAATTGTGACAACGTATTGACTGAAATACACGACAGATTGTACATTTATTTAGAAATACACGACAGATTGTACATTTATTTTGAAATACACGACAGATTGTACATTTATTTTGAAATACACAACAGATTGTACATTTATTTTGAAATACATGATTTCAGTCGGGGTATAAGCCACAAGCCAATACAAATAAAAAAATATTTATTTATATTGTGAATAAACACACAACCATTCATCAAATAGCAAGCGCTCAAAACTATCGGACGGACCGTTACAACTATTGACCAATGACACTATATTAGAAAGACAAGTCAAATAGAGATTTAAAACTATATACAAAAAGCTGAAGTTAACCAAAAACCAACTTGATAAAAATAAATTCATAGTACACGCTGGTTTTATGAGTCAAATTGAACACAAGAAGCAGGGGCGGCACCAGTTGTACATGGAAATAAAAGTAAAGACCCACCCCCTCCCACATTTAAAAAAAAAATTACATCCAATGAGGGCTACAAGAGGTCAGTCCAACGCCACACCGCAAGATCAAATAAAGAAATTCAATACAAAATCAAATGAGGTGTTTGGGTCAGTTTGGGCCGCTTAAATGCTACCATCTCACTGTCTTATATACATGTGTAAACCAACCTTAATATATCTAAATAGCTGCGCTTCAAGATGACACAGATACAATCTTGTAGAAATAATAAAAGCAACTGCTCTGGAGATCTTCTATTAAGATATCAGCGTCAGGTGTCCCTGATATAAAATGCACTGCAGTTGGAAACAGAAAAACATGAATTAAACAAAAAATAGAAACGGGGAAATTTGATCTATAACGCAGAACTAAACAATTAACTTTCGCTCTCAGTTGTTTTTTTTTTTCTGGGTTGCAGGCCCAACTGTCCGATGTTAATCATGTGGTGTGAGTTAGTGACCACATAGTGTGTACTCACACAGTACTACTGGGTTGGATGCGTGTGTGTGTGTGTGTATGTACACAGTACTACTGGGTTGGATGCGTGTGTGTGTACACAGTACTACTGGGTTGGATGAGTGTGTGTGTGTATATGTACACAGTACTACTGGGTTGGATGCGTGTGTGTGTGTATGTACACAGTACTACTGGGTTGGATGCGTGTGTGTGTGTATGTACACAGTACTACTGGGTTGGATGCGTGTGTGTGTGTATGTACACAGTACTACTGGGTTGAATGCGTGTGTGTATGTATGTACACAGTACTACTGGGTTGGATGCGTGTGTGTGTGTATGTACACAGTACTACTGGGTTGGATGCGTGTGTTTGTGTATGTACACAGTACTACTGGGTTGGATGCGTGTGTGTGTGTGTGTATGTACACAGTACTACTGGGTTGGATGCGTGTGTGTGTACACAGTACTACTGGGTTGGATGAGTGTGTGTGTGTATATGTACACAGTACTACTGGGTTGGATGCGTGTGTGTGTGTATGTACACAGTACTACTGGGTTGGATGCGTGTGTGTGTGTATGTACACAGTACTACTGGGTTGGATGCGTGTGTGTGTGTATGTACACAGTACTACTGGGTTGAATGCGTGTGTGTATGTATGTACACAGTACTACTGGGTTGGATGCGTGTGTGTGTGTATGTACACAGTACTACTGGGTTGGATGCGTGTGTGTGTGTATGTACACAGTACTACTGGGTTGGATGCGTGTGTGTGTGTATGTATGTACACAGTACTACTGGGTTGGATGCGTGTGTGTGTGTATGTATGTACACAGTACTACTGGGTTGGTGTTTGGTTTGTTGTTGTTTCAGGGGGAGTGGATGTGTGTGTGTGTGTGTGTGTATGTATGTATGTGTGTATGTATGTATATATACGTATGTATGTATGTATGTATGTTTGTATGTATGAGTATGTATGAATGTAGGTATTTATGAGTATATATGTATGTATGTCTATGTATGAATGGATGTGTATGTATGTATACATGTGTGTTTACAATAGTCCACGCCCTTGTAGTAGACTTTTAGAAGCTGGTGCAGGGGTGGGCTAAAGTTTTGAATCTCGGATCATAATGGGTTCTTAAATTTGAAGTAAGGGCCAGACCAAATGCTGATAAATGGGCCGTTTCTATCTATCTATCTATCTATCTATCTATCTATCTATCTATCTATCTATCCATCTTTCTATCTATCTATCTATCTATCTATCTATCTATCTATCTATCTATCTATCTATCTATCTATCTATCTATCTATCTATCCATCTATCTATCCATCTATTTATCCATCTTTCTATCTATCTATCTATCTATCTATCTATCTATCTATCTATCTATCTATCTATCTATCTATCTATCTATCTATCTATCTATCCATCTATCTATCTATCTATCTATCTATCTATCTATCTATCTATCTATCTATCTATCTATCTATCTATCTATCTATCTATCTATCTATCTATCTATCTATCTATCTATCTATCTATCTATCTATCCATCTTTCTATCTATCTATCTATCTATCTATCTATCTATCTATCTATCTATCTATCTATCTATCTATCTATCTATCTATCTATCTATCTATCTATCTATCCATCTATCTATCCATCTATCTATCCATCTATCTATCTATCTATCTATCTATCTATCTATCTATCTATCTATCTATCTATCTATCTATCTATCTATCTATCTATCCATCTATCTATCCATCTATCTATCCATCTATCTATCTATCTATCTATCTATCCATCTATCTATCCATCTATCTATCCATCTTTCTATCTATCTATCTATCTATCTATCTATCTATCTATCTATCTATCTATCTATCTATCTATCTATCTATCTATCTATCTATCTATCTATCTATCTATCTATCTATCTATCTATATATATCTATCTATCTATCTATCTATCTATATATATATATGTCTGTCTTTTTGCCTGTCAGAATGTCTACTCATCAATATACTTATCTATCAGTACATTTCTGATTCTCACCATCTACACATTGATTTATAGTTAGCATACCTCGTGAAGTTTTATAATAGGACTCAATAAGAAAAACCTCTAACAGTAATAAGTGATATACAATTTCAAGATTTAAATGTCAGATTCGGTTCACGAGATTTCAACCAACAAAAACAACGTCATAGTTTTAGGTCATAGAGTAAAGTATTACTTTCAATTTCAAAATAAAGAGAAGGTAAATGAAGGATTAGAGTTTTAGAAACAGTGCTCAAAGTGTAACAAATGGCGTCAGGCACTACGGTGGATAGGAAGGTGTGTTAGAGTTGGTTGAGGCAGGGGAGGGGTGGAAGCAGTAACATTGACAGATACCAGTGAGTTAACTGGCGAGAAATTAAGTTTTTACACAAAATACACAAAAAGTTTTATGATAGTCTTTGTGAGGTTGCACAGCACAAAGTTCTCTGTTGTTCGTCGGTGGGGGGTTAATATATACAGCTGTGTCTGTTACTAGGAAAACATTCAGAAGAAACATTAGACCTGGCTGTGCGTGTATGTGTGTGTATGTGTGTGTGTGTGTGTGTATGTATGTGTGGGTGTGTGTGTATGTATGTGTGTGTGTGCGTGTATGTGTGATTTACACTACCCGACCCGCTACCATTTCAATGTCAATTATAAAAATAAAGTGACCCAGTCGTTGTCTACTGTGTCCATGTTCCATTCTGTAATCAGGTCAAAATAATATGTATCTGTTCTTGACACTTGGAGAAAGTAAATCATGGTCGTTGACTTCTAGGTGTTTTTAATTCCTCCCTCCCCCGTCCCCCTTCCCCCACTCCCGTAATTTAGAAGCGATTCCATTTACGTCCGGACTTTTCTTATCGGAATCTGAGGTCATCTGACTAGCATCTTGGCATGACGTGGATGAATATCGGAATAGTTCTGAATCTTTTACTTAAAAACACACACTCTCTCTTTCTCTCTCTCTCTCTCTCTCTCACACACACACACACACAAACACACACACACACACAAACACACACACACACACACAAACTCATTAATAATGACACCATGTTTCCCATAGTTGGAATTGAGCAATCTCTGTTTTGAAAGGTTTCGCTGAATATATTTAAACTTGACATGGCAGCGTACTTACTGGACATTGGTCATTAGACTTTGAAAGTAGTACTTGAATAAACTGCCCAGTTAGAGTGTATCCATTTTTTTTTCTTTTGGCATCTTGAAAAATGTGGAGTTCCCAACAAGTACAATCACCTAGCCCCCCCCCCCCCCCACTAAAAAATAGCATGAAGGCGTCATGGTTTAAGTTGGTGTTATTTTATCTAAAATTAAAATAGACAATAGATAATAAGTACCTTTTGTTTTTAAATTGACTGGATCCAGTGGTTTGTCTTAATAGACATCAGTCTGTAGGTATCAACGAATTCACTAGCGGACCAACCAACGCGGGCTAAAAAACAACATTGTATTAATTTACTGGAATAGACTATTGTCTTGTGGACTTGATCAGTGGCGGACATAAACAAAAATATAGGCCCCCTTATAAAAAGGCATCAATATAGGTAGGACATTTCGGCTTTGAGGGGGGCCCCGTGTTGGCACCCGCCGTTAGGTCCGCCTCAGACATCACTTAAAATAAAATGTACAATTTACCTCTGACAAAGCTCAGACATTACTAGAGGCATTATTCACACATTACCTCAGACAAAACTCACACATTACTAGAGGCATTATTCACACATTACCTCAGATATCATTCACACATTACCTCATACAAAACTCACACATTACTAGAGTCATTATTCACTCATTACCTCAGACAAAATTCACACATTACCTCAGACAAAACTTACACATTACATCAGACATAATTCACACATTACCTCAGACATAATTTACACATTACCTCAGACAAAACTCACACATTACTAGAGTCATTATTCACTCATTACCTCAGACATAATTCACACATTACCTCAGATAAAACTCAGACATTACTAGATGCATTATTCACATATTACCTCAGATATAATTCACACATTACCTCAGACAAAACTCACACATTACTAGAGTCATTATTCACACATTACCTCAGACAAAAATCACACATTACTAGAGTCATTATTCACTCATTACCTCAGACATAATTCACACATTACCTCATACAAAACTCACACATTACTAGAGTCATTATTCACTCATTACCTCAGACAAAACTTACACATTACCTCAGACATAATTTACACATTACCTCAGACAAAACTCACACATTACTATAGACATTATTCACACATTACTTCAGACATTCACACATTACCTCAGACATAACTCACACATTACCTCAGACAAATCTCACACATTACTAGAGACATTATTCACACATTACCTCAGACATAATTCACACATTACCTCAGACAAAACTCACACATTACCCCAGACATGATTCATACATTACCGGATATATAATTCACACACTATTCTAGACATTGGTCACACTTTACTTCAGACAAAGCTCACACATTATAACTCACACGTTTCCTGCTTTGGTCATGCCCGTTGTAAACATAACACAAATATCACAATCACAAACACAAGAACTAAAGACACGTACATAAACACGAAGATTAAGATACGCTATACATGCCCTCATACATGTATGTTTAAACAGCAAGGCGAAAGGTAGGGTTAACAACAAGAAAGGAACAGCATGAACTTTTCCATGTCAGCCACATTAGCGATAGGGGAGGATTCGGCAGAGTAGATTTGAGCCCTGGGACCACCGCAACACGTGGGATAGCTTCATCTCGGCCTCTCAAGGGGAGATCACTGGATGAATGTCATCGGTAGAATCGTCGCCCCCTGTGCCTACATTCAAGGGAAATGAATGGGATATGATTAGGTGCAAGTCCTGTTCTATTTGCCGTCCAAATGGCGAATTTCGTGTTTTGTTTCCGCACGAGGATAATATTCTCTCCTCGAATTGATGGGGAGTGATGTCTGTCTAATGTCTGCCTAATGTCTGCCTAATGTCTGCTTTAATGTCTGCCCCATCATTCCCTCCAGAGCCATCCGAGGCGGCAGCGAGGAGGTAGAATATCAACAAACATACACGACTTAATGATTCTGTTCGTGAAATCAGATTCTGCTACGTTTTTGATCATGTTCACTATACAACTTTCTCTCTACTATCATAGATGTAGGGGTGAGCATTAACCATACCCTCAACAACCCCAACACAATTCATAAAGAAAAAAAAAACCCACCCCACAGATGATAGACCTCTGAGGGAGAGGCATTGCCACCTTCGACATTTATCACCCCCCCCCACCCCCCACCAAAAGAGTTCAAAGTATTCCTCTATTTTTTGTTTCCTTTTCCCTAATCATGGCAATATGTATTTGACTCTTTTATGAAAACATTACTGTCAATTAATTTGTGATCGTAAGGAGTGCCGATCGAATGTTTACAGATGAAAAGATACTTTTGGGGACCCTAAGCGAAGATAGATTTGGGATCCCTAGGCAATTTATGCTTTTTGGGGGCCCAGGAAAAGGTTCATTTTTGATATCTAGCCAAAGGTACATTCGAGGGCCCAAGGCAAATATACCTTCTCGAGACCTAGGCCTAAATATATTTGGGGCCCTAGCAAAGGTACATATTTTGGGCTCTAGCCAAGGGTACATTCCGGGCCCTAGCAAAGGTACATATATTTTGGGCTCTAGCCAAGGGTACATTCCGGGCCCTAGCAAAGTTACATATTTGGGGCCCTAGCAAATGTACATATTTTGGGCTCTAGCCAAGGGTACATTCCGGGCCCTAGCAAAGGTACATATATTTTGGGCTCTAGCCATGGGTACATTCCGGGCCCTAGCAAAGTTACATATTTAGGGCCCTAGCAAATGTACATATTTTGGGCTCTAGCCAAGGGTACATTCCGGGCCCTAGCAAAGGTACATATATTTTGGGCTCTAGCCAAGGGTACATTCCGGGCCCTAGCAAAGTTACATATTTGGGGCCCTAGCAAATGTACATATTTTGGGCTCTAGCCATGGGTACATTCCGGGCCCTACAAAGGTACATATATTTTGGGCTCTAGCCAAGGGTACATTCCGGGCCCTAGCAAAGTTATATATTTGGGGCCCTAGCAAATGTACATATTTTGGGCTCTAGCCATGGGTACAGTCCGGGCCCTAAGTAAATGTACTTTTGGGTACCCTAGGCAACAACGTTATCGATACCGCGAAACACAGATACAGCTTGTACTAAACTGACAACACGAACTGCTGTATGGCCAGATAGTCTCTTCCACGTGTCAATCATTACATGTAACAAAAAAAAAAGACTGAATTAAACTTTTTGAAGGGTTGTAAAGTTTTAAAAGTTTTATACAGACAGCAGATAAATGATTTCAGGTCACTCAAGTAGAAATAAATTACATATTGAATGTCTTCTGCATTAGTGAAGAAAAGTTGAAAAATTATGTAAAAAAATATGAAAAAGAAAAAAAACGTAATAACAATGTACGGCATACTAATACGATAATTAAAAGACTTTTTTGTGTGTATGATTGTGTATTATATATTAACTAAGAATACTCAGTATATGAATTATGAAGATAATTTCACACTTTGTTAATTTTTATGAATATTAAAAAAAATAATTCTGATTAGTTTGAAATTTGTTAACTTCACCCAAAGTTTTAATGGAACTTAAATTTTTTGCAGTTGTATGTGAAGGTTCATGATACACATACTGCCATATTTCAAATCAAAAACATTTCTCCGTCTCTGGGCGTTTAATTGAACACAACGCTTCTTTTACTTGTTAAACACATCAACAATCGATATATCAGAATTTTAATATTTAGATTAGGATGCATAAAACTGTATTATTAAAGTCTGACACGTTTATATGAAAAAAAAATAATTTAAAATTGTAAAATACTTTTCTCCAATCTTTTTATAGATGTGAGTATAAATAAACAAGATGTAATCTATTGAAACATGTGCATCTTTCTCTCATGCAATTTTATGTGTTTCGTTGTGTTGTGTTTGGTTGTGTTATATTTCTCTGTGTTGTGTTTGGTTGTGTTATATTTCTCTGTGTTGTGTTTGGTTCTGTTATATTTCTCTGTGTTGTGTTTGGTTGTGGCACATTTAACTGTGCTCTGTTTAGTTGTGCTTTATTTGACTGTGTTATATTTGACTGTGTTGTGTTTGGTTATGTTGTGTTCTGTTATGTTGTGTTTTGTTGTGTTGCATTTGGTTATGCTGTGTTTTAATGTGTTTTGTTTGCAATTCATTTCACGATTTGTTTTTACATTTATTGTTTAATATTCCATTATCGCATCATGAAATTTTCTAATTTGAAGTCTCAGAGAAATTAATACAATCTTGTCTGGTTTTTATCTCCATCTCACTGTCCGAACTGACCACAAACAACCGATGATGAGGGAAGTATAAAAAGTTTTATTTGTTGATTAGACATATTTATTTGTTGACTAGGCACATTTATTAATAAAATAGCTTTCATAACTATCAATAAATCTTTTATAAATTCTATCCACAATTTTATGTCAATCAGTTTATTTTTAGGGCGAACAATCAATAAATTGTTCATTCAATCAATCTATCAATCGACCAATCAGTAATTTTGTCTGTCTGCCCATTGTTATTGTTATTTAGAACATTCACATGTTTATAAGACTTATAAAAACATACTCAACGAGAAACATTACCCTGTATTACACATAAATATTACATTTTGAGGTAACTTATACAAACGTATTTTACTAACATACATTTGATGTTTAACACACATACTGTCTAGGACAGGGGTCGGCAACCTGCGGCTCGCAAGCCACATGCGGCTCTTTCGATGTCAAGTTGCGGCTCTTTCGACGTCAAATTGCGGCCTAATCAAATACGATAATATTGGAATAACAATTTTAGTGGCTCTTTAAAACATGAGAAAATTGTAAATTATAACTTTTGGCTCTTTCGTCTCAAAAGTTTGCCGACCCCTGGTCTAGGATTTGTTTTACACAATAGTATTGTAGAGTAACTGTTTTTAAAATATTCACAAATAAAAATATTATATTTCCAAGCTTGTCATGTTTTCAGTATCTTATGACGTCATTAGCAGCTTGAAATGTAAAAAGGTATTGCTCATTGGCTGACCCCCTCACGTTGACTCCACGTCCCTGTCATCGAGTCCACGTAAATGACATCGAGTCCACGTACATGACATCGAGTCCACGTACATGACATCGAGTCCACGTACATGACATCGAGTCCACGTAATGACATCGAGTCCACGTAATGACATTGAGTCCACGTACATGACATCGAGTCCACGTACATGGCATCGAGTCCACGTACATGGCATTGAGTCCACGTCCCTGTCATCGAGTCCACGTACATGACATTGAGTCCACGTACATGACATCGAGTCATCGTACATGACATTGAGTCCACGTAATGACATCAAGTCCACGTAATGACATTGAGTCCACGTACATGAAATCGAGTCCACGTACATGACATTGAGTCCACGTACATGACATCGATTCATCGTACATGACATCGAGTCCACGTACATGACATCGAGTCCACGTACATGACATCAAGTCCACGTACATGACATTGAGTCCACGTCCCTGACATTGAGTCCAAGTACATGACTCGTATTTTTAATCCGGGTATCTGTTTACGATATTCAAATAACTAAAGGGGGTTATTTTTTTTTAAATCAAATTACATAAAATTTATAGTTTGTTAGTATTTACATATTTATTTATAAGACTCAGCTTCACACCACACAAACATACACACCACACACATACACACCACACACATACACACCACACACACACACAACATACACACATACACACATACAAACACACACACATACACACCACACACACATACATACCACACACATACACACACACATACAGACCACACACACACATTATACACACCACACAAACATACACATCACACACACACAACATACACACATACAAACACACACACATACAGACCACACACATACACACCACACACACATACAGACCACACACATACACACCACACACACAACATACACACATACAAACACACACACAAACACATACAGACCACACACATACACACCACACACACATACAGTCCACACACACACAATATACACACATACACACATACAAACACACACACATACACACCACACACATGCACACCACACACACACACAACATACACACATACACACATACAAACACACACACATACACACCACACACACATACATACCACACACATACACACACACATACAGACCACACACACACATTATACACACCACACAAACATACACATCACACACACACAACATACACAAATACAAACACACACACATACAGACCACACACATACACACCACACACACATACAGACCACACACATACACACCACACACACAACATACACACATACACACATACCAACACACACACAAACACATACAGACCACACACATACACACCACACACACATACACTCCACACACACACACAATATACACACATACACAGATACAAACACACACACATACACACCACACACATACACACCACACACACACACACAACATACACACATACACACATACAAACACACATACACACCACACACACATACATACCACACACATACACACACACATACAGACCACACACACACATTATACACACATACACACATGCAAACACACACACATACACATACACACCACACACACATACACACCACACACATACACACCACACACACATACACACCACAAACACATGCACACCACACATACATACACACCACAAACACATACGGGCCACACACCTACACACCACACACATACACACCACAAACACATACGGACCACACACATACACACCACACACACATACACACCACACACATACACACCACACACATACACACCACACACATAAACACATACAAACACCACACATACACACCACAAACACATTCACACCACATACACACATACACATACACATACACCACACACACATACTCATTTTGAAGACAGGCAGTGTCGTCGTCAATAGACTTGGAATATTAGCGAGGACACACAACTAAAACATGTTCATTTCCCTGTCGGGGACTTCCTAAGCCCCACCTTGTGTCTCTGGATCAAGGGTTCAATATGGACGTCATCGATCTCACTAACACCAGACCAGGTATTGGCGAGCTAGCGCCCACATCCCAATTACGGACCGTTAGTACTGGCCCTAGTCCAGCTTTCATGTTCCCATCAATGACGTTTAAATTTAATTTACATGCGTCACACAAACACCCAATTTTAGCCCTGCGCATCTGTCAATTTTGAAGAACCCATAAGTTCAACATTATTTAATTTAGCTTACCAAAATTTTAAATGAAACTCTCATTAGGAAATAAAATTATTTTATTACAGTTAAAGAAAGAGTTATAAACAGTGTAAACAAAAAAAAAATGTATTGTAAAGAAACGAGAAGGAATTGTGCATGTTGTACTTTTGTTTCCTTTATTTTTAAGAGATAGTACAGTTAAAGGGAGAAAACTGGAGGTTAAAACATTGTTTTGGTTCTGCTATAGAGTTAACTGTTACTGAAGGGGGTAGATACACCGAGAAATAAAAAAAAAATGATTTTTAGATTTTGGATATAAAATTGGTATCAAATTAAAGACCATTCATTTCCTCACAATTCTGTAGCAATATATTTTTCATAACTTAATTAGTTTTTTTTTTACGAATTTTCAAATCGTATAGGGCTCACTAAAGTACAGACCATTTCTTAATTCTTTTATACTAATATTTCTTTCTCGTTTTTCTTTAAAATTTTGATATTCATGCCACTTCTGCAGTCATAACTTATGTAAATAGTAACCGATTTGCATGTAATTTTCTGTACAGCTTTGTTATATATATGCCTATGGCCGGTAGTAAAGTAGTTAAATTATCTTAATATTTGACAAAATAACATACATCTAAAATGTACAAATTACTATTGTAAAATACCAATTTTTTGGATTGTTGCCTAAAAAGAATTTTTAAAATATTTTTTTTATTATTTTACTACCAGCCATAATGATACCAGTTTTATAGATAAATATAAAAAAATCACAAGAATTGAACTTAAAACTTAATAGATATCTTTGCAGCTTTGCCCTCACTTTTTTTACATGAATTTTTTTTCCCCATTAAAGTCCATACCTTTAAAATATAAGTTATTTTTTTTTATTATACTACAATATATTATAATTTCTATGATAGTATATTCATTACAGTAGCTTTCCTGAAAATGTGACTATTGTATCTCTTGTAGTTTTTTTTCTTTTTACAATTTTTTGTTTGACATGACTGGGTTCATTGTGTACCTCCCCCCTGAAATGTTTTTATGCAACAGATTTGAGGTTTTAAAAGTTGTAAAGAAACATGACATTATAGTTACTGCGATAGGTTTGTATTATGATGAGTCTATACTGCAATGGCATTATATATATATATATATATGTTTACAGTACACGTCACTCTATCACTATATATACATTTGTATGTTAACGTTTTTATATACAAATTTAACATGAAAAAATAAAAAAAATCACCACACATAAAGTAAGATAAAAGTTATAAAATTATTACACACAATTTAATACAGTATTATGAAGTCTCACATAAATAGTAAAACAAGGAACAATTGTACTCACATAAACCCCATTTCATTCAATAAAATATATAGGCCTACATACTTTTACCGAAAACGCCACTATTAATTTCAGTAGATATTTAATGTTTACATATTTATTTCAGTAGATATTTAATGTTTACATATTTATTTCAGTAGATATTTAATGTTTACATATTAATTTCAGTAGATATTTAATGTTTACATATTTATTTCAGTGGATATTTAATATGTACATATTTATTTCAGTAGATATTTAATGTTTACATATTTATTTCAGTGGATATTTAATGTGTACATATTTTTTTTCAGTAGATATTTAATGTGTAATATTTATTTCAGTAGATATTTGATGTTTACATATTTATTTTAGTAGATATTTAATGTGTACATATTTATCTCAGTAGATATTTGATGTTTACATATTTATTTCAGTAGATATTTAATGTGTACATATTTATCTCAGTAGATATTTGATGTTTACATATTTATTTCAGTAGATATTTAATGTGTACATATTTATTTCAGTGGATATTTAATGTGTACATATTTTTTTTCAGTAGCTATTTAATGTGTACATATTTATTTCAGTAGATATTTAATGTATACATATTTATTTCAGTAGATATTTAATATGTACATATTGATTTAAGTAGATATTTAATGTGCACATATTTATTTCAGTAGATATTTAATGTGTACTTATTTTATTATTTGTAATAGATTTGCAATTATTTTATTATTGGTAATAGATTTGCAAACATATTTTAAAGCCATTTCAAACTAAGTGTCAAAATTTAAACTTTAGCCTTATTATCTATCTCTCTTTTACACACAGCCTTAAACTCTCTATATCTAATTCCTAATCCCATCTCCAACTCCCCCCCCCCCCTCATCAATTTATTTAGTTAAAAAATAAACAAGGGAGATAGCCCAACTAAATAAATTATTTCGAAAGGCCTTAAACAAGGGAGAGTACTCTATATAACGGAACTTGAAATAAAATTAATGCATTTACATCCCTTACATAAAATAGAAATAACAATTCTGAAAATTTATTGCAGGTTTTATACTAATAAAATAAAATAAAAATTAAATGTATTGTATTATTGTAAAGCATTAATATCGAAAATAACGAATAACTCATTGACAATGTTTGTATTTCGCTCTCTATTAAAGTCAATCTGTTTCTACTTGTTTGTTTACATTTGTTTTTCTACAATAATGTATCAGTCGTATTGTTCATTTCAATATACCGGTTACATCTACATCAGCTACAGTTTGTTGAATTGACATTGTTGTACTCCTTGCGAACGACCTACATATGGGGAAAAAAAACTTGGTGAGTTTGAGTAACATCAGATTCTTCCCTTCGGTTTTACTCAGTCAGTGTGCCACGAGTGACAATTCCATTCACCTTACACAATTATTGTGTGATGTTAGATACTTCACCTTACACAATCACTGGGTGTAAACAGAGCCTGCAGGAAACGGTAAGGGTTATGCTAAGGGGGAGGGGAGGAGCGACAAACTTCCATCCAGCAACATGTGCAGTATTTCTGAACCCGGGAAGGGGGAAGGGCTCAATCATCAATTGGCTTAAAGCTCAACCAAGACAGTGAAGTAGCTAGATAGTTCATTGGTGGGGCCCCGGGGTGGGGGAAGGGTGTAAACGAATTTTGAACCTGTCTCTGATATTGTCGGAATACATTTTCGACATACAGCTTTAATATTCTCTCTGTCTCCATGTATTATTCTCTCAGTCTGTGTCTACCCACTGCACATCTACCCATTCCCCCACCCACCAATCTATGTCTGTCTATTTATTGGAAATGAATCTTGTCCTAATTGTCTAATTAATAATAACATTTACTTGTCACCCCCCCCCCCCCAAAAAAAAATCCCCTTTGCGCATATTTAGTCAGATGGAGAGGTCAGGAAAGTCACGTGACTATATAATTCAAACCAGATATGTAAAGCACAAGGTGACAAAACAACAAATATTACTGTTGATTTAGAGTCTTGGGACTGAGAGTATTGAATGAGTCTATCCACTGGACAGTGATGAGTTTACTTCTGGAACTATTCAATGAGTTCATCCACTGGACAGTGCTGTGTTTACTTCTGGAACTATTCAATGATTTTATCCACTGGACAGTGATGAGTTCCATGGGCTCACTAACGGTCCTTTGGGACCACTTCAAATATGTCTGATGTTTAAACAAAAATCAATCTCAGTGTCACGAATGTCAACAGTTTATCGACATCCCGTACAGTATCACAGAGGAATGACATGTAAGACAACTAGCTTTGAGTTTCCGTGTACTACGCAACAGTTTTAACACTGACAGTTTAATAAACTATGATAGAGTGATTTCTCTAGATACTACACACAATTTGTAACAACGGCTACAATTCTCAGTGCAGGTTTATGAAGTCCCTGTAAGGATGAGATGAAATCTCTTAGATCCTATAAAACACTAATGGGACGGATTTTTATGGTGCCCTTCTTTCACCACCTTAACCGATAGTGCAATGGCCATGGAGGCACCACCGGGGATATAGTGGGGACTTTAGTAAAGTTCCCTTAGCCCTAACGGGCCATCGGGGCAGATGAAGTGTAGAATTCATCTGTTTCTATAACCTCGGCATATGAAGGGATTGTGTGGTTAGCACAACGCCCAGCCGCCTTTACTTCCCCAACTTCAAGTCAGGTACCCATTTAAAGCTGGGTGGACTTGTGGGACGACTTTGCATCAAATTTCACCTGGAAAAATTCCATGGGCCTCACCGAGGATCGAACCCAGGACTCTCAGGTCAACAGTCGAGTATCTACAAAACTCGGCCATCCGGGGGACTTTAGCCATGACCTGAAATATCCATTGGTCCTCACCGGAGATCGAACTTCCAGGATGACAGTCGAGTACTTTAAAACACGACCACCCGTCCCCGTAACGATTGACAGTAGGTCTCTCTCTCTCTCTCTCTCTCTCTCTCTCTTTCAAGTCTTTTCTTCTTTGGTAAATCTGGCCTTTTGTGGATCTATAGTCCGTTACATTGCCTTCCTACATACTGTTTAAGCGAAGCCATGCATCCTTGTTGCTAGTTGAGGGTGGTATGTACGATAGTGAAGGATAGGGTAAACAAGATTTACGTGGGGCGAAGTGTAGCAAAATATGACAGGAAAGGGGTGGAAAAGGGGTTGACATACGTCATTAGTTCAGAAACTACGGTACGAGAAAAAACACTTGTTTGACATTGTTGTTGAATAAAAAGAAAACAATTCGTATCGCTTGACGTGATTGATACATGTCAATAAACTGGTCTCAATAACTAATTCAATAGATATATAGGTTAATGATTAATAAATCTGTTACAAATAATTATACTTGTTTCGTAAATCAATCTGACTTGTTTATAATGCCAATTTTATGCTATGATATTATGACTAGTTTGAATACAAACAAATTTATTATATTGTGTCGATTAAAATGTGCGTTAATTTGCGATAAAAATTATAATCATGCGTCAATTTTTTAAATCGAACAGCAGCTCTACTAGACAGTACACTTACACATGGAGATTAAACATTACGCTTACACAAGGAGATTAAACAGTACGCTTACTAAAGGAGATTAAATAGTACACTTACACAAGGAGATTAAAGAGTACTTACACAAATAGATTAAACAGTACACTTACACAAGAAGATTAAACAGTACACTTACATACGAATATTAAACAGTACACTTACACAAGGAGAATAAACAGTACAGTTACACAAGGAGATTAAATATTACTTACACAAGTAGATTAAACAAGACACTTACACAAGGAGATTAAATATTACACTTACACACGAAGATTAACGCCTTTTAAAGCCTCTTTATCGACTGAATGAAGTACCCCCCCACCCCCACCCCCCAGCTCAGGAACTCAGTTTCCGGTCATTAAAAAAGACAAAAAGCAGTAATTAGTCCAAGCCACACCTAATGACGTAAAGGAAATTATAAGGCTAAAGCTCACCTATCGATCCACCCATCGATTTCTCATTTGTATTGCAGTAAATCACTCACCCATCCCTTCAACCTCTTCTCGTTAAAGTGCTCACTATGAATTGGAAACAAAATATTCAAACAACAGTCAGGAGTCAAGGGATGAATGAATTAACGGGGTTTAAGTTTAAAGTGAATTCATTCAGATTCTCCATATGGCGGCCAATTTCTTTTTTTTATTTTCTAAGCCCACACTTTTCTAAGTAAACATATTTCTGTGACATATTTCTGTGACAAATTTCTGTGACATATTTCTGTGACATATTTCTGTGACATTTCTGTGACATATTTCTGTGACATATTTCAGTGACATATTTCTGTGACATATTTCTGTGACATATTTCTGTGACATTTTTCTGTGACATATTTCTGTGACATATTTCTGTGACATATTTCTGTGACACGTTTAGTTTTATAAATGGCCACTTGTTGTGAATTTCATGTCCACGTGACAAACTGGTTCCATTGTTGTCACTTTCACCCTGTACAGTTGGTGACGACATGTAAGTGAAAGAAAGAGAAAAAAGAGAGAGATCAAAGTAAGTGAAAGAAAGAGAGAGAAGTAAGAGAAAGATATAAAGATAGAGAGTTAGAGAGCGAAGTAAGAGAAAGATATAAAGATAGAGAGTTAGAGAGCGAAGTAAGAGAGGTAAAGAAAGAGAGAAAGAGAGAGAGGGTGGGGGGTTACCGAAATAAACACCTGTTCGAGACTACAAAATCTTAATTTGATATTATTATTTCTGGAAACAAAATGTGTTACGACCGCATATTTAATGTTATGCCATTGTCTGAGTGTTGTATAAATATAGAAACAAAACACGCCATGAACTAAACATCAGCCTGCTTGAATGAGTTGATTCGATTCTCTTGGCTCTTCACTTAGATCAACAGAATGAGTTGATTCGATTTTCTTGGTTCTTCACATGAACAGAATGAGTAGATTCGATTCTCTTGGTTCTTCACATGAACAGAATGAGTTGATTCGATTCTCTTGGTTCTTCGCATGAACAGAATGAGACAACTGAAAAAAAAAATCTGGTATTACGTAGGTTAAAAGTCAAATAGCATGGTCTGCCAGTTTTTTGAAAATTTGTGAAACTTAGATCTAAGGCCAACCTATGAATTATTTTAAAATCAATTAATTTCACAATGATCGATCAGTCGACTTAATAAATAAATCCCATTCTTCTACCTGTATTGTGTGTTTGTATGTATGATTGTATGTGTTTTATATTGATAAAGAGCATCATTTGCAAGGTAAGAGATATGGATACAGTTTTGGAGAAGAAGGTAGCAATCTGGAGGTGTATGGCATAAATAATTGGCTCAAATCCAAAGTATTGTGTAGAGATATCTTGCAAATATTGGGCAATATCTCGGCTATGAAACAGAATGTAGCGCCACAGGTGACAGAGGAAATAATGTGTTTAAGATAATAAAGCGAGATAGCTCGGTAATATTCAAATCAAACAGCCGTCCTCAGTAATCGTTCCTAGGTGTGGTGCGCTTGGGTTGAACAAGATGTAAACAAGACGATATTGTTTATTTATCAGTCCAATGAGTTTTGTGTGACGTTTCAGACGCGTAACGACACGCCCACTAACTGGAAGGATGTAGATGGAGAAAGCCAGTGTAAGGATGTAGGTGGAGAAAGTCAGTGCTAGGATGTAGATGGAGAAAGCCAGTGCAAGGAGACAGTTCCACTATTGTGTCTTGGGGGAGGGATGGTCGTGTGGTAAAACACTCGACGGTCGACCTGAGGGTACCTGGTTCGATCTCCAGTGAGGACCTAGGAAATTTTTCAGGTCTTGGCGTCTTGGCTTAAGTCCCATTGATGTCTCTCGTGTTGCCTACATGTCCATAGTACTATCGGCTATGGTGGGAATGAAAGAAGGGCACCATAAAAACTGTCCCATAAAAACTGTTCCATAAATGGTTTATAGGATCTAAGAGATTTCATGTCATCCTTACAGGGACTTCACACACACACACATACAATTGTAGCTGTAGTATCTAGAGAAATCATTCTATCATAGATTATTATACTGTCATTGTTAAAACTGTTGTGTAATATATGAAAATACAAAGCTAGTTGTCTTACATATCATTCCTAAAAAAACACACAACATGCTGTAAAAGTTCAGTAGTTTTAAAGATGTTTCTTTTTATATTTTATACGTTTCAACAGCTTGTTTATTTACTAAACACCATTCCTGGATCAAAAGACAATTAAGTGTTTTGGTTCATACAACTACAGATAGGTAATTAAATTAAACCTTAACTTCAATGCCTGAAATTACCTGGCCAGTTTCTGTTTCCCTGACTTCTCCACCTACATCCTAGCAATGACTTTCTCCATCTCGCAGTGATACTTTTGTGGAATAAAATTGTAAAAAAAAAAATGACGTCATTCTTGACACCTGAGAGACTACCAGAGATGAAAATAAAAAGACATCCAGATTGTGTACATGGTATATTGACAGGTGCGTGGTACTTTGACCGGTGCGTGGTACTTTGACCGGTGCGTGGTACATTGACCTATTCCAGTTTGCTGAAAGACGTTTTCTCATACCTGTTATCAAAATTATAGTTTGTTTATTTCATCATTATTCACGCGACTGTTAGAAGAACCAAACGTTTAACTAGACATTGGACTTAAAGACAGCAGAGAATGTTGACAACAGGGAAATGCATACTGAATGTCACAAAGCAGGCGTGTCACTTTCTCGTGTGAGTCAGATTTAACGTGGTGAATCATACTGCTAAAAATATCCACACATACATGAAGACCCTTTAGTTGTGAGCAGCATGACCTATATTCTATTATCGTGACCTCGATATGTTGTCACATGATCAATAGAGCCTCCACCCCCCTCTCTCCACACTCCGAGAAGTTGAGGCCGAAATACTGTCACTAGATCAGTACTTAGGCGATAAGGTCAAGGTTTGCTGTTCTGATGACATCAGCACCATCACTTGTACCAGATGACACTGTCGCTGCCAGAGAGAAATGTCATCGCACAAGAGCTGTTAAAACAAAGAGAAGATAATTGGAGGAAGTTGATTAATTGCAGCTGGAGTTAACGGACCTGATTTCCCCCTCCCTTCAAGTCATTTTTTATCTTATCAGTTTTATTTTGGTCATTTTTTTGCGATCATTCTGTCCGTTTAATGCCAAGTCTGTTATACAGAGAGCATGGTCCAATATGTGACAGAGACGTCTTGAAGCCATTATAAGGTGAAACTATCGTGTGGATTTTATACAAACATCCAGTTTGTCAGTGAGTGGCTTCACAATACTGTCATTGATTCCTTCCCGCCCCCCCCCATGACATTTAGATCGTGGTCCTCCATTGAATCTATGAATTGAACATTTGTGGGGGAGCAATCTATGAAGTCATTCACTATATTAGCACTTGAGGTCACCTGTCATCTATAGATAAGCATTGCCATTTGCTGGACATCTGTTGTTTACTGACGTAACACGGCACCGTAAACAGTCGAAACCATTTATTAGTCTGTACACAGTCTCAGAGCTGCATAGATACTTGTAACACAAACATGTCTTTCATGAATCATGTTTAAATTAAATCTGAATGACTCTACTCCCCGCTTGTGACACTCACTATACGCCCCTCTTGTTACACTCACTCTACGCCCCACCTGTGACACTCACTCTACGCCCCACCTGTGACACTCACTCTACGCCCCACCTGTGACACTCACTCTACTATCCGATTTTTCTGCTCATAGCCATTTACTCATCCAATGAAACATTCATTTGTTCATTACCAAAGCACTCAAAGAATCATTCATTCATTAAATAAATTGATTCAAAACAATCATTTCTTTATTCACTCAATCACTCAAGTTATTCATTCTTTTATTAATTCACTCAACGATACAATATTTATATCATAAATTATATTTAATAAAACCTCACCAGTCATTCTATCATCTGAAAGTCAATCATTCATCATCCGATCACTCATCCATCTATGTATCCATTCAGTCAATTAATCGGTCATTTATGCATTCATTTAATTAATCAATAATCCATTGATTTAGTCATTCACCCAATCAATCATCTATTAATGTATTCATTCACCCAATCAATTACCCTTCAGAGGCGTACCTAAGGGGGGGAGGGGGACAAATTTCGAAAGTCTCCCCGGGCCTCGGCTTGTGGGGGGCCCCAAAAAAACTTTTTATGAATTAAATATTAGTACATTATTTTATGTCATGGTGTCGAACGTCAAAATGCAGGGGCCCCCTAAAGAGGCCAAGCCCACCGGGCCCCGAAATCCCTAGGTTTGGCACTGTTACCCATAAATCATCGATTGATGTATTTATTCTTTCAATCATGCATGCATTTATTCTTTCAATCATCCATTCAAGTATTCATTCAGTCCATCACACAACGCCTCGCTCAATTCTTCGCCAAATCATGCAATGTATTTGTACAATTTTCTCTCTGTCCTGGGACAGAGCCGTGTCTGAACGTGAGTAGCTGTCCTTATGTCACTTTTGCAATTTGTGTTTTTTTTGTGTGTGTGAGTATTGCCTTTAGAGGTGATGTGAACATCCGCCTGGGTCATGTAGCGAGAGAAGGATGGGGGGTGGGGGGGGGAAGGAGAATCAATGCAGAGACCCATCACCATACAGTAATTGCGTGGCTGGTGCCAGACAACTCACCCCCCTCTTCTTCACGTGTGTCACACGACTCACTCTTTTGACAAAATGAGACAAAAAGAAAAAAAAATAAAGAAATAAAAAAAAAGAAAAAAATTGTGTAGTGGCAGCAGCCAGTCGACGTAAACTCGCCGCTGATCAAATCCACCAACTGCTCCTTACTGGCGTACTAGTCAAGAGGGAATAATTAACACTTGTCTGTGTGTGTGTGCGTTTTTTTTTTTTAAAACAAGAGTGATGTCTCTTGTTTCTCTGAAATAGTTTTGTCCTCACCTATTGTGAAGAGCAAGTAAGGGAGAGAACTGCAAACTTTGGCCGGCGAGCGGTTGTTTTTGAGAAATAAAAAAATAAATTGATTCGTGATTGCCTGGTCTCGGTGAGTACATCGCCTAGTGTCTGGAATTACCTTTCATCGATGAGTGTACGGGCGGCACGTGGATGATCGCATGGGACACACCACCACCGACACCACCACCGACACCGCAACAACAAATTTATTTCATCCGTTTCGTAACGGGGTGGTTGAAAACAGCAGCAGTTGTCTTACCTTGAAGGTGAGCGGTGCGCATATCAAACACGGGGGCTGATCGAATTCAACCGGCTGGGTGGGGGTGATAAGAGGAGGGGGTTACGTCATTGTGGCCTAATATCGGAATGTGCGAGCGGGGAAAGATAGTTTCATTGTCGGTGAGAGGAGATAACATAGAAGAACATTACCTGTGTCTCTGGAAACTGCCTGGATACAGAAGTGTGATAACAAATTGATTCTTTATTATCTGGAGCCAATAATGGCTGTGCTTTGGTTTTTGTTTGGTTTCTTCTTTTTTTTTTTCCTTTATTAAACTTAATTTTTGTGGATAAAATAAAAAAAAAATCATTTTTAAAAAAAAAAAGAATATTTCCCGTCATGTATTGAAGCATTACAGTGCCAATGTTTTGATGAAAGGGAAAATATTAAGAAAGTATGGTACTTTAAAGTGATAGCAGGGAGGTGTGATGTCAACCAGCAGACGATGATGGTCCTTGGACGTAATTTGATTGCGTGAAATGTGTTTCCGAATATCTGGCGGGGAGAGACTTCGGAGATAATCAACTTTATCTGGAAGATATTTACACTTACACCGTTATACATCAAGTAAGTCGATAATTCAATTCTAGGGAATATGTGTGGTTTCTTGATACGGGTGTTTGTTAACTATTGTGCTTGTGTGTGTGTGTGTGTGTGTATGTGTGTGTGTGTGTGTGTGTGTGCTTGTGTGTGTGTGTCATCTTATAAACTAACTATAGTGAATTTGGTATTTGTAGAATTTTGACTGTATATAAAAATGATAGCAAGCATGAATTTCTCATTGATGAGTTTATATTCACAACTGTGTGTGTGTGTGTATGTGTGTGTGTGTGTGTATGTGTGTGTGTGTGTATGTGTGTGTGTGTGTTTGTGTGTGTGTGTGTATCAATGAAAGTACATTTTGATGTATGTGAGTGTGTTCAATGTTTTAAAGGCTATGACACATACAGACAGAGAGTGAGAAAGAGCGAGAGAGAGAGAGAGAGAGAGAGAGAGAGAGAGGAGAGGAGAGAGAGAGAGAGAGAGAGAGAGAGAGAGAGAGAGAGAGAGAGAGAGAAAGAGGTTATAGTACATTCTACTTAACAATGTTGCTCTGAGGTAGACAATGTTTCGGTCTCCTCCAAAGTTGCGTTGACTTACATAAAAAGACAGCAACAATGTATTGAACATTTTATTTAGTTTTTTTTTTGTTCTGAATTTTTTTTTTTAATATTTGGTAAACATTGGGCCCTTGTACAGCTGAGACATCCATCACGTGACACCTTCATTACCATAAACAAACAAAAACATCATTAAAAATCAAGCAACAAGCATCAAAATAAAACAACAAGCATCATCAGCGAACAACAACATCAGCGATAATAAAACAAAAACAAGAACGATAAACAAAACATTAAATATCCACACAACAGCCGTAGTCATCACCAACACATTCCACCCCCCCCCTTCCCCACACCGCCACATTTATTCAGTTTAACTTCCAACCACCCACGAATCAGAAATCCAGTTACAAATGGTGCTTTGTACAAAATTGATTCCAACCTTCAATTAATTCAGTTTTTAGCATGAAATTAATTCAAGAACTCACGTAATTAAAATATGTCTCATTCATAACATTCACATTAATTTTACATTCACTTTAAATAGTGTTTTAGTTTGGTTTTACTGGTCAGTCATCATATCTCAACAAATGTGTACACTGTGGTCAGTTATCATCATATCGCAACAAATGTGTACACTCTGGTCAGTTATCATCATATCTCAACAAATGTGTGCACTCTGGTCAGTTATCATATCTCAACAAACGTGTACACTCTGGTCAGTTATCATCATATCTCAACAAATGTGTACACTCTGGTCAGTTATCATCATATCTCAACAAATGTGTGCACTCTGGTCAGTTATCATCATATCTCAACAAATGTGTGCACTCTGGTCAGTTATCATATCTCAACAAACGTGTACACTCTGGTCAGTTATCATCATATCTCAACAAATGTGTACACTCTGGTCAGTCATCATATCTCAACAAATGTGTACACTCTGGTCAGTTATCATCATATCTCAACAAATGTGTACACTCTGGTCAGTCATCATATCTCAACAAATGTGTACACTCTGGTCAGTCATCATATCTCAACAAATGTGTACACTCTGGTCAGTCATCATATCTCAACAAATGTGTACACTCTGGTCAGTCATCATATCTCAACAAATGTGTATGCTCTTTATTCTTCCAGTCATTAGTACTTCTGTTTATTCAGTAATTAACCCCTCCCCCCCCCCTTCCCGACATCCATTCACTATAACAGCTTCTTTATTCCACCTCCCCTTTTACCTAAAACAATTATCTGGTAAACATCAGCCCATTCCCGATTTTGCCCCCAGGCTACTCTGCTCCAACATTTCTCCAGTCTTAGCCCCTCCCCCCCCTCCCATCCCAGCATGCCACAGTTCAATTATCTATGTTATCCTGCTCAATCACTGGTATAATAAGCCTGGTGACCTGCTGCAATAATTCTATTATTAGCCGCAGACCTAAAGGATGTTCTCAGATGTACACGGAAGCTCCGTATGGCACAAGCAGGGTTTCAAAAAAAAATAAAGCCTTAGATTTATTAGCTCCAGGCTAATCCAGCCCCCCCCCCCCAAGCTGAAAGGAAGAAAAATATGTAAAGATACAGAAAATGTCTTCACAGATGATGTCATGTATTGAATTAAATAACTGAGTCACATATTGGAGTCAATGAAATGGGGAGATGTATTCAATGTAGTAAATAAATGTACATACTTGAGTCCGTGAATTGGAGCCGTGATTTATACGTTGTAATTGAGTCACTTTCTTGAGTCACGTCTTTTGTCACTGGTAGATATGATAATTGAATCACACATTGGAGTCATTGAGACGTGTTTCGTCAGTTAAATTCTTCCATGTAATTAAAGACACCGTGCACCTCCCGTCCCCCAGAATATGTCCGATACGTTCAATGTGCATGCTTAGAAAATCAATATAAATGTATCGTTAAACGTGACAATGTATCTCAGTAATGTTCATTGAAAACATCTAGCAAGTAGTGGTCAAAGTGTGGCCTGTCCGGCAACGCTTTTATACTTTCGGGGCCGTGAGGTCGTAAGCCAAAGGTCTAGTGTTCAAAACCCAATCATTCATTTATATGTTGATTTGACAATATTTATAGACTAGGGAAATATCTAATGCGTAATAGATCAATACATCTTATTTACTTTTAACATATTTTTTTTAACATTTTAAAGTATTTACATGATCATTAGGGTCGTGAGGAATAAACAGCGTACTTCATCAGACATTCTGTAAATAGTAAACAAATCAGAAACAATAAGGTGCTGTCAGAGACGAAGTCCCTTGAATTGAAGACAGATATTATCATATAATCTTTTCTTTCATCTGTCATCCTCAATTTTGTTTACTGTAAAACGAAAACAACAATTACATCCATAATTCTAATTACATTTTTTATACCGAATAATCCATAATTTCATCTGTATACTTGTGTTTAGGATTCGATTCTGGGGGGGGGGGGGGAAGCTTTCTCAGTCCGATTTCAAAGATTATATCTGTAGCTTACGATTTGTGTATACAAATTTATTCTCCGCAAAAAAATCGCTAGCAATGTGAATGTTTATAAATCAGCTGGGAAACGAAATTTGTAAAACATCTTAAACTATAAACTATGAACGTTCTCCCTTCCAATAAAGTTGATAACACATAAACTCAGGACCACGATTACATGGAGCTGTGAATTTATTACACTAACAGTAACCTGAGTGCTTGCAGACAGATGAACCTGCACTACGTCCAGCACCTGTTAACCATATGGCCAGGTTTTATATTTATGAACTTCTGTCAGCTTGAAATGTTTGTATTAATCCTATGTGGAGTTATTGTCAATATGTGGTCAGCCAAAAAAAACAACACTAAAACTTTTCGACTTAAGTTGAACCGGTGTTGAATGAAATGGCTTCTAAAACATTTATTAAAGAAAACACATTGATAGACGTCATATATCTCTATACTTATAAGAGGCATTTGTTGTCTTTCTGTCTGTCTGTCTGTCTGTTCCCTTATAACTCAAGATCCAGATAACCAAATAATGTGAAATTTGTTACACATACACATAATTACATGGGGAAGGTTATAGGACAGGTTTCGTTTAATCTTGATGGGTAGTTTAATTGTAATTATTTTTTTTTTATTTTAGTATTTTACTATATTAAAGTAATCTCGACGGCGCCATAAATAAAATTCCTCTGTGACGTCATTTCCCTATGATCGAATAGAACTTGCGCGCTGGTGCTGTATTGTGCCTTTGTGATGCAAAGAATTGTTGTTGTTTTTTCATGCTCCCAGATTTGTACAGTTTGAGGAAGATAAAGGAATGAAGAAGGATTTTAGAAGAAGTGTGAAGCCATAATAATAAGTATTTATATATATATATATATATATATATATATATATATATATAGAGAGAGAGAGAGAGAGAGAGAGAGAGAGAGAGGGAGAGGGAGGGAGAGAGATAAAGAGAGAGAGGGGGGGCAGGAGGTGAGAGAGAGGAAAGGAGGGTAGGAGGTATGGAAGGGGGAGGGAGGGGGATGGACAGGAGGGAGAAAAGGAGGGGGAGAGAGGGAGATGGCGGGAGAGGGAGATGGGAGAGGGAGCAGGGGGAGAGAGAGAAAGAAGGGGAGGGAGAGAGAGAGGGTGGGAGAGAGAGAGGGAGAGAGATAAAGAGTGAGGGGGGGCAGGGAGGGAGAGAGGGAATGAGGGAGGGAGGAAGGGGAGAGAGGTGGAGGGAGAGAGAGAGGTGGAAAGGGGAGGGAGGGAGGAAGAAGGGAGAGAGGGGTTAGGGAGGGAGAGAGGGGAGGGAAGGAGAGAGGGAGGATGGACGTTGGGAGAGAAAGAGTGGGAGAGGGGTTAGGGAGGGAGAGAGGGGAGGGAAGGAGAGAGGGAGGATGGACGTTGGGAGAGAAGGAGGGGGAGAGGGGAGAGAGAGGGAGATTGGAGAGTTAGAGAGGGAAGGAGAGGGAGGGAAAGAGAAAGGGAGAGAGGGGTAAGGAGGGGGAGAGAGAGAGGGGGGAGGGAGAAAACAGAAGGTAAACAGAAAACCTTACTTTAAACCCGAGCAAAGCCGGGTACTTGCAACTAGTATATATATCTATCTTATTACGGTTCGAAATTTTATTAGAAATGTCAGTTTATACAGCTTATTACTTTTGGGTATATCGCTCGTTTTACACATGTGTTGACATGATGTATTGTGCATTAAACATTAGTTTGAATTATTGTATGAATTACTCATGCGCTGACATAGGTATTGTTTTAAGATGTGTCCATCAAATTCAAAAGTATATTTTACATCACTGATTTAATTTAACAATTATTATGAGCACAGTGATTTTTTTCCCCTTGCTTTACACCAACCAATGAATGACTCATTAGGTCACGTCTGTAGAACTCCACCAGTACTCAACTTTAAACAATGGCGCCCCGTGGCGTGCATTGTTTACATCGGGGGTTCATTCATTTGTCTCTTGAGCCAACATTCAGATCAAATGAACTGGGCGGTTTGTGTTGACTGTGAGCATTGATTTAGACTGAAGAATGCATTCACTACTCAATCAATTTAACCAAGGAAAATTTAGAACAAAGTGATTGGTTGAATGTTTATAGTTTATTATTTAGAATTTAGAGTTACACTATAAGAAAAACTATAACAAACTAACTAATAAATGCCCGTTATACCGAAGAAAGTTTAGTATATTCCAGGGTAATATGATACAAAATATTAGTATATTAGCTGTACCCTGCAAAACCTTTGCATAGACTGAGCTATATCCCCTTAGGCTTGATCGTTAGGCTAGGTTATTTTTGGTTTCGGGCAGATCCGATTGTTTCATGATTGTATTTTAAACTGGAACATTGTATTAATTCTTTACTTTCGATTTTACGCAGAACCCACACCGCAATTATATATATATATATTACAGGGTAATTTGATATAATTACAAAGTATTAGATTATTACAGGGTAATTGATACAAAGTATTAGTATATAAAGATAAAATAAATATTAATCAAACAACGAGACTGTATCCAGGGCTTTTCTTATATATTAGGGGGTCCCAGGTACTGACTAGAGGCCCTTTGACAGAATTCCTCTAAGGACCATATCCAATTGAAAGGAATACGGGAATGTTTCCTTTTTGTTGTCGGGGGGGGGAGGGGGGAGGGCTAAGGCTTCTTTGCCTACTGGGTATGGAAGTGTTGTTATATAAGAACCGGCTAACTAGAAGGAGAGGAGTAGAATGAACTAAAATGAACATTGTTTGACAATGACAACCAGTGAATGACAACAAGTGAATGACAATCAGTGAAGGATAACCAGTGAATGACAACCATGCGATACAATGCACTATGTTGTTGTATTTTTTTTTTTTAAATTTAATTTTTTTTAAATAATCGAGCTTTCCCAATTTTTTTCGATTAATTTCCAATCATTTGTTCTTCAGACACTTGGCTATGATTCTATTGAAAAGTTCAGCTATTGTTGATTCAATCTTTAGCCACAGGGCTATATTGAGTGAAAGATTTAAGAGTGTCACTCAGAACGTTACCATAGTTGGTTGATTGTCTTATTTTTTTGTTGTCTTTATTTAAAATAAAAAAATATTGTATTGACAGAAGAGAAAAATGGTAGGGTGACTAGCTTAGTGATGTGACTAGCTCAGTGATGTGACTAGCTCAGTGATGTGACTAGCTCAGTGATGTGACCAGCTTAGTGTTGTGACTAGCTCAGTGAATCGACTAGCTTAGTGATGTGACTAGCTCAGTGATGCGACTAGCTCAGTGATGTGACTAGCTCAGTGATGCGACTAGCTCAGTGATGTGACCAGCTTAGTGTTGTGACTAGCTCAGTGATGTGACTAGCTCAGTGAAGCGACCAGCTTAGTGATGTGACCAGCTTAGTGATGTGACTAGCTCAGTGATGTGACTAGCTCAGTGATGTGACCAGCTCAGTGATGTGACTAGCTTAGTGATGTGACTAGCTCAGTGATGTGACCAGCTCAGTGATGTGACCAGCTCAGTGATGTGACCAGCTCAGTGATGTGACTAGCTCAGTGATGTGACTAGCTTAGTGATGTGACTAGCTGAGTGATGTGACCAGCTTAGTGATGTGACTAGCTTAGTGTTGTGACTAGCTCAGTGATGTGACCAGCTCAGTGATGTGACTAGCTCAGTGATGTGACCAGCTTAGTGTTGTGACTAGCTCAGTGATGTGACTAGCTTAGTGATGTGACTAGCTTAGTGATGTGACTAGCTTAGTGATGTGACTAGCTCAGTGATGTGACTAGCTTAGTGATGTGACCAGCTCAGTGATGTGACTAGATCAGTGATGTGACTAGCTCAGTGAAGCGACCAGCTCAGTGATGTGACCAGCTCAGTGATGTGACTAGCTTAGTGATATCTTTTTTTATACAAGGAGATGTGCATCTTTTCATAGTAAATATTTAGAGAAAGATATATATCAGTATTATCACATGATATAAATATATATTATCAATTTTATCAAATACTTAAGGTTATCTTTAAAATGTGTGAAATATTTATAAAACTATTTTTTTCAATGTCAAAGTGTTCTCTTTTTAAATCATGATTGACTCCATTCAACTAATATTCCTCTAAACATAACAACGAAACATAACAACAACACAACCTGCAACTTTCATTGGATGATCTAAGATTACCATACAAACAAACAAACACAAACATAGAACGAAATAAACATATGAGCCAGTCGATATGTGAATGTTGTTCTAAGTCTATTGGAATTACAGGCAGCACACATCTCTCTCTCTCTCCCCCCCCCCCCCCCACCCCCATCCCGCAACTCTAATCCAGCACTGAATGCATTTAAAGTGTCATTAACGAGAAATATTTTTCCAATTTAAATTAAGCCTGGTCCCAAGCTTTCCAGCTCAGCCCCTTCTATGTCCCCCCCCCCCGACCCTTCCTCAAACGTTTAAAAAATAACAACAACCCCTCCCCCCCCCCCTCAAACAATTTTTTCCCCCAAAAGAAAAAAATATATAGGTCAGATGGAGGAAAGGAGATCGAGAGATATGGAGGGCACCAGATGACGTCATCAGCGCGAGTATATTTGTATGTCAGGCCTAGTGAATGTTTGCCAGTCAATGTTTATATCCAAACAGAAAGTCATTATCTCGATACCAGGGCATCGATTATAATACTAGTTTCAAACATCGATACCAGTTAGATTAAATGGATTTTTTTTTTTGTTTGTTTCTTCTTTATGTGACGGAATAAAGAATCGATGTCAAACATGCAACGATACAGGTTTTTTTTTTTTCTTTTTATTTGTATCGAATAATGGAGGATCGTGGTGCATAGAATAATGGTTGAAGATGACGAATAGATAAAGAATCCACAGTAGATTATAATGTTGTGTAAGGATAACAAATATTTGCACACAAAACAATAACTGAGTCAATGAAAGATGGAGAAATAAATGTTATAAAAATTAGG
>JAGDYQ010000007.1:13080538-13115265 GCA_021962125.1 Bulinus truncatus
GTTATGCTTCGTTCAGTTACGTATTGCTTTATGGTTGTTTGAGATCTGCGGTGATGACAGACAGACAGACAGACAGACAAAACGGGGACAATAGAGCATTTTTTTTCGAAAATGCTCTAAAAAGTACTTACAGATTAGTCTATCAGTTTTTCACTTTTATAAAAAATGTACCTCGTGACATATGAAATACTTTCCATTGCACTGTAAAGAACCAATCAGAGCATGAAGCCTACATCAACAAAACCCAACTGAGCGAAGGTATTCTTCCTTAACAGTATTCAGTCATAAGTCATACTGTGATATTCTAAATTTAGTATTCAGTCATAAGTCATACTATCCAGACTATAATGTCCTGTATGATGAGAGCCGGTGGGAACGATAAGTTCCCTGACGGCCCATCATCTGAAGCCCTCCCCCTTCCCCACCCAATCCTACAACACCTCTCCCGTCTATCTGGCTGTCCAGATGAAAATCGTCCCCAAAATCTCTCCGCTTGTTTTCAAACTGTTGTCATAATTTCCTGTCTTCCGAGCGATTTCTTCCTCCATGATAGGGGTAATGGAAAAAAAAAAAACTATGCGGGCATATTCGGGGAGGAGAGAATGGGACCGGAGCAATAGACCAAACCCAAAGCAACACAATCAGCGACCGGACGAGGTGACGTCCCCGGGGAGAAACGGGGGTGGGGGGTGGAGGGAAGGGCTAGAGCTAACCGGCAGCCGAGTTTGATAGCCGGTTAGCTCTGTGTCTTTCCACTCATTCAGCTCCACATGGTCTCGTCTCTCCCCCTATGTTACTCTCGCCTCCTTCCTCTCTCCCTCTCTCTCTCTCTCTCTCTCTCTCAACTTATTTCCTACCATAAGATCTTCATGTTGTAGCCAGTTTATTTTTCCTTCTTAGATCATCGATTTCATTCTTAGTTGGCGAGAGACAGAGAGAGAGAGACAGAGAGAGAGAGAGAGAGAGAGGGTTGGGAGGAAAGAGAAAAATTGAGTGAGTGAGTGGGGGCGGATAAAAGTTCAATATTATTTCCCATGATTCTAGTTTCTTTTCTTCGTTTGCTGACCCCCTTTCCCCTTCCCGCCCTCTCCTTACCACTTTTCCTTGAGATCTTGTAACTTCCTCCACTTGCTCCCTTACAACGGTGGCAGCCTCTCCCTTCTGACTCCCCCTCCCCTCCTCCCGCCCACCCCCCTCACAATTCCTGAAGAAATTTCACGAGCATTGATTTGGCTAAGTGACTATTAGCCCTCTCGCTTGCCAGCAATTTTCGCGCGGTCGCCGCACTGAGGTGTCCAGGGTGCGTGAAATCGCTGGCCGGCAACGCCGCGCAGTAATGAGATCCATAAAGACGGTATCAAGTCGAGGGGTCATCATTTGGGCCCTGTATTACACCCTAATGTGGCGCGGGCACTGCTTTTAGACATGAAAGCGTTTCCTTTCAAACAAATTCCTCCGGCAGCCCAGGCGGAAGCGGAAGTGATTGAAGCATTAATACAATGCGCACGCTCCGAGAAGCTAATTCTGGTGGGTCGACCCCCAGGTTCCGGTAACATCAGATTGAGGCAGCCTTTCAAGACAATTGATTCATTGGGCACAATCGGTGAAAATGGCAAATGATTTTCCGTCAATGGAATCGCCCCCTGTGATGGAAAGCGTTGGTTCTGATGCGATTATTTCGGTAATGACGGAGCTTTCTGGGTGGGGAGGGAGGGGGGCGTGTTGCCTCTCCTTACTTAGTAACACTTCAAGTCTCTACGTCCACCTAACCCAGTAGATTGGATTAACGGCCTTGATTACAGTCACTGTGGAAGGAAAACTAAAGGGGGGAAAAGAAAAGGTTTATTGTCCGTAAGAGTTGAGAAGTTATGTATTTCTTTAATAATTGTAGGATGTAAAGGTGTTCCATTTGTCATAGATCCCATTGGACGTCATTAAAATAAGAAAAATGTTATATACAAATAGATGGAAAGAGGGGTGGGGGGGGGGGAATAGAATAACATAAATAGCTTGTCATTTTGATTTAATAAATGTTGTAATTTCATGATAATTCCCCACATTGTTTTTCACCCATCCCACCATTATCTCTATTCAACTCATTCTCTGCATTTCAGCCAATATTTATCAGATATGTGTAAGGTTGACCTAAGACTGGAGGGTGGTGGGGTGGGGGGGGGGGGGTGTTTCAATACTAAGCACTGTATTTTTATTGGCATTAGTGAATTTAAATTAAATCTAGCATGACGGTTATTCAGGATATGTTTTAAGGAAATTAGAAAATCTTCTACCCAGAATGGAAAACAACACAGGTCCAAAAGCAATGTATAAGGCAAGACCCAATGAGAAAAGGCAGATCAAGAAGCAGATGGTTGGAGGAAGTGAAGAAAGACCTTTAAGTCATGGGAGTGAGAGAGTGGAGGAAGAAGACCATGGATCGGGAAAAGTGGAGAAGAGTAGTATGGCAGGCCAGGGCCCTAAATGGGCTGTAAAGCCAAAGGAAGAAGAAGCTAGTTATTAAGGCGCCCTGTGTGAGATACTTGTTTTTGTGGTCGCCCTCCTTCCAATCTCAAAAGGGCAAAAACATTTAACAGCGCCCTTTCTGTCGGCGCCCCTTCTTAGTTCGGCGTACTGTGCGGCCGCAAAGCCCACAATACCTTCTCTACCCACAGTACCCTCTCTACGCCACAATACCTTCTCTACGCCACAATACCTTCTCTACGCCACAATACCTTCTCTACGCCACAATACCCTCTCTACGCCACTGCTTCTACCTATGTTTTTGTTTAATTCTTTTGTGGTGTTGTGGGTTTTTTTTTCCCACCCACATTATTATTCTGTCGCTTTCCGTAATGGATGCGCCTCAGGCAGTGTGAAATACGAAACTAACAGAGCTAAGTGGTGATGTTTGTAGACAACTCCCCCACCTCCCCCCCCACTACATGCCCGAATACTGCATCCTTCCCTTTCCCCTAGTCTCAGTCATTACCATTACTATGTACATTTTCGGGGGGGGGGGGGTGTTCTACCCAGGATATTTTCCTGACATAGAAGCAGTATCGTATGAAGGGTACCTCGGGTTGTGTGGCGGCATAGGGCGTGGAACTAATAAGGGGAGCCAAAAGAGAGTTTTTAAAATAATTTTTTTTTGCATTTTTCAGATTAAGAGGAGGGTGCTAAAAAAATGTAACCCGCACAGTGCGCTACAATTGATAGCTACGGCTCTTCATAGAACCTACCAGAAAGTACAACAGCAGCTATGAACTGCCCACACACACAAAGATTGTTTCCTCCCAAAGAGCACCCAGTGAAACCTGGTTTGTTTCTCAGGAAGCGTCGTTAACCCTCCCCCTCCTTCCTTACCCCCACCCCCCCACCCCCGCCTCTGACTGAACCCATCCATTTTCTTCATTCATATCCATTTGTATCAACCAAGCTATGAAACGTGAGAAACAAAGTTGGATTTTTAGGGGCTCATCTATTGTGGAGCGGGAGTAAGATGGTGGGGGGAACACACGTATCAACAACAATCACACATGAGAATACATCAACAACAATCCCACATGAGAATACATCAACAACAATCACACATGAGAATACATCAACAACAATCACACATGAGAATACATCAACAACAATCACACATGAGAATACATCAACAACAATCACACATGAGAATACATCAACAACAATCACACATGAGAATACATCAACAACAATCACACATGAGAATACATCAACAACAATCACACATGAGAATACATCAACAACAATCGCACATGAGAATACATCAACAACAATCACACATGAGAATACATCAACAACAATCACACATGAGAATACATCAACAACAATCACACATGAGAATACATCAACAACGACAATTTTATTTTCTTATTTTTCATAGAGACACGCCTTTGGAAATGAAACTTGCAAAAAAATATAAATGCTAAAGAAAATGGCGTAGGGGCGCACGAGGGTATGGGGAGTGGGGGGGGGCAAGGGGCGTGTAATGCAACCGTCGACACCACTGTACCCATGGCAAGTGACTGGTTTCGCTTCTCATAAATTACGGCCTAATAATAACAATTTTCTTAATATCCTGCGTGTGCTAACGCGCATTCCACGTGAGCAAACACACATTAAGCTGTGCTCACCCTTAGCCGCTGCAGGTGGTGAAAGTGATGTATTTTCAAGGCTATTGCTTATTTGAGTAAGGATATGATAGAGTTCTATTGATGCCTGGTGTGTCTTTCTTTTTTTGTGTTTCTCTTTCTTTTTTTTTAAAACATCTTCTGGTGAAGGGCTGCTCGATGGATCTGACATGTGTATAAATAGAGAATGCTTTCAACAACTTCTGCCGACGTCCTCACAGTCTCGACACCAGGATGATCCACAACGATCGGTGGGTACGGGTGGGAGGTAGGGAGGGAGGGAGGATTCAGGCGGTAGGCAAGTCGACGGAAGCCAGTGGCGTTTGAAAAAAAAAACGAATTTAAATGTCGCTAAACCATGAAGGGGGGGGGGTCGTAATTGTACAAGAAATAACTGAACACCTTCAACCAGTGCCGCCGAGAGGGGGGGCAGGGGAGTAAATGCCCAGGGGCCCGGCGAGTTTTAGGGGCCCGGACTGAGCTGGTCAATTAACTTTTGAAAATATTATTATCAGCACGGGGGGCCCGTGACAGCCCTGCCCAGGGGCCCGAGATATCTGTCGGTGGGCCTGCCTTCAACCAGAGCTGTCCTTACGTTCTCGAGGGAACTTATGTACAATTACATGTGGGGCGCCAGGCCATAACGCTTTAAAGCCGTTACTGCAAATATAAGCCTCTAAAGATCTTTCAAAACTGGAACTCTTCTCCCACCCCATCCCCAAACAACGCCAGTTATTAAGAGCTTAGATTGCCCATTCTTGTGACTGTCAAAATAAAAGCCCCATCAGCCCCCACCCCCCACCCATAATGATGGCAGACGCCTAGTTTGTCTATCCATAATTACGCCTCTGTTTTCGACTATATTAAATCAACAATCAAAACTTCATCCGTGTTGAATTTTATCAGCAATTACCTTAGGAGGTAATTACTTGGGCGACCACCCTGGGCCCAGCGTAATAATACGAAATAAAGTAAACATTTACGCATCTAGGCCCAGCATTTGACTCTCAATCAAGGCCCAGCGCATTTCACCGTATTGCCAAATGTCCAATCTGATCATTTACTTGAATTATACTTAGTCCGTATATTCTGCATTTTTAAAAATTCGTTTGAAATAAATTAGAATTAAACAGATTGACAATAGATCCTAGGCACATAAATGTAACTTCAGTGCTGACACGGCCGTTATCGTATGGGAGATAATGAGAATGGGCGGTGCAAGAGTTGTCTTAAAGGGACCAAAAAAAAAAGCAACCAATGGCAGCAAGATAAACGCGTCCAACCGTTAGTCTAGTGTAGACAGATCTCACTTAACTCTGGCCTCTGATCATCATTTATAATTCATCAAACAGAAAACTGTGACACGTTCACTTTGACAATATCAGTTTTATTTTATTTTCTTGTTCTCTCTGTCTAATTGGAATTTGACATTTGAAACTTTCTGCTACTCCATCAAGGTAGTGAATACATTCTAGCATGTACTTGAAGAAACTCGTCGCTGTGAGTTCTACGTGCTCGTATATGTGTGTCACTGGAAGAAGCTCATTTCTACATGTGATCTCTGTATGTGTGTGTGTGTGTGTGTATGTGTGTGTGTGTGAAGTTAACTAGCGGTAAGGGTTAAGGTGGGGGGGGGGTGAGTGAAGCGATCCATCAGTGTTGGTTTAGTTGATAAAATGTAATGTACTGGTACGCCGCAAAGATAACCGACAGGTAATTAGAAGACAACTGCCGTCAACCGGGCCATCCAGAAAGAGGCGCTGTTGAGATCAAATTATCTTCCAATAGCTATGGGAGATACAGACTGCAGCAACCAGTTCATATGTCACAATAACTTAACCCAAAAAAAAAAATAATAACAAAAACTCTTGCATTTTTATTTTTAATTGTCTAAATATAATTAACGTTACCCACTCTTAGTTTCTGATAAACGTATCAATTCCTTAGCCCAAAGTTGTACTTTTACTTGTTGTTTATTTCGGGCAATTGGCGAAAACTTTTAGTGATATATGGGGGAAGGGGGGGGGTTGGTCACTGTGCCAGTCAAGATCACTATTGTCACTGTGCCAGTCAAGATCACTATTGTCACTGTGCCAGTCAAGATCACTATTGTCACTGTGTGCAGTCAAGATCACTATTGTCACTGTGCCAGTCAAGATCACTTATTGTCACTGTGCCAGTCAAGATCACTATTGTCACTGTGCCAGTCAAGATCACTATTGTCACTGTGCCAGTCAAGATCACTATTGTCACTGTGCCAGTCAAGATCACTATTGTCACTGTGCCAGTCAAGATCACTATTGTCACTGTGCCAGTCAAGATCACTATTGTCACTGTGCCAGTCAAGATCACTATTGTCACTGTGCCAGTCAAAATCACTATTGTCACTGTGCCAGTCAAGATCACTATTGTCACTGTGCCAGTCAAAACCACTATTGCATCAGGGGATGGATGGTCGTGTGGTATATTCTGGTAAAGCGCTCAACTGTCGACCTGAGGGCTTGTTGGTTGATCTCCGGAGAGGAACAATGAATATTTCAGGTCATATATCCCGTAGTGCCTCCATGGCGATTGCACTATCGGCTATGGTAGGGATGAAAGAAGTGCTCTGCAAACAACGTCCCAATAAGTGGTTTATAGGGCCTGAGATATTTCATCTTATCCTTACAAAGACTTCAAACATACACATGTATATACACACACACACACACACACCACTATTGCAGTCGTGTATACTGTGTTCCATTATCATGTGATTAATTTGATAGAAATTATTCTGTCAGTTAGTGCAGACATTAGGAAGAAAATGAATAATTATTAATATTGTATTATTATTATGAAAGAAGCTGAGACATTCTTTTCATCTACCATTTTATCATTTATCTCATTGATTGGTTGGAAGACGCTGATCCACGCTTTCTATTGGTTCATTTCCAATTACGTATTGCCACAGGACGCCATTCCATCACTTATTAAAATCAATCTACCTCATAGAACCAATAAATGCTCCTCCTTCTCCCGTCCCCCCCTCCCACCTTTCAATGAGGAACTTCCACCACTTCCACCCTCCTTTTTTCCCCCACGTATCATTGTTTCCTCATTAAGTTCGCTAACAAGGTCGAAATGTCCTCACAGGTCGTCCATATCTTAACAGGTTCACCGCCTCGCGCTGACAGTAGACAAATACGAAGTGGCCTGGACGCCGCGCCGGACAAGCTAATTACGGAAGCATCACATTCTGACCATCCTACGGCCAGTGTTGAGATAGCCACCATCTGGAATGTTCTCACTGAGATTGTGTGTCCACTGTTGATGAAGTGAGCCGTCCAGGTCGCGCATTCAAGCCCATCCCACCACACCACCCTCCCCCCGCCCCCTCCCCATCCACGTGACTTCCTACCTCACCCAAACATTTTAAATTTAAACCCAATTCTTAGTGGTTAGGTTGTCTGTTTTAAGTAGTCTGATCTTCGGTTGATGCGTTTATTGTGTTCCAAGAAATGAAACATTAAAACGAAAACAGCGTTAAACGAAAACAACATTAAATGAAAAGAGTTTTAAACAAAAACAACGTTAAACGAAAACAACGTTAAATGAAAACAACTTTAAAAGAAAACAGTGTTAAACGGAAAGAGAGTTAAACGAAAGCAACGTAAAACGAAAGGGCGTTAAACAAAAACAGCGTTAAACGAAAAGAGAGTTAAACGAAAACAACGTTCAAAGTTCAATAACCAGTGAAAGATGCATAAAGTGGGGGGAAAGATTTGTAGGGCACAACAGACCAGAGGGGGGCTATTTACGACTCTATTCGCTTTAAAGAACAAAATTTCGCAAGTCAAAAATATTTTGTTTTGCTGTGGACCACAGCCTGTGGACTGGGAATGATTGAAAGTGAAAGGGGGGGGGGGGTAACAAACAATTTAAGTCTTTTCCGTTTCGGACAAAGGACATTTTAGAGCAAGACCACCACGCCCAAAGCTAATGGGCCCCCCTCCCCAAAGCTAATGGGCCCCCTCCCTCTCATTGTATCGATTCTTACTAGATCAGGCAATATTACATATCCTCAAAGATACTCTTGTCTCGGGCACCAAAATATCTATGATCGGCCTAGTTTCAACCCCCCCCCCCCAATGTGTGTGTGTGTTTGTGTGATTGTATGTATATCTGTATGTATTTGTTCGTTTCATTCTGTGCTTGGGTAGATGTGAAATTTTAAGGGAGATAAATTAAATAACAGCATCAAAAAATACTTAACTAAAAAACGTTAATTTTTATATCTGAATTATTGATTATTGTCAAGTTCTAATATAAAAGCAACAAAAACAAACAAAATATTATACTAAAATATTTATAAAAAGAATAGTTCAACTAAAAACTGTATTTTTTTTTTAAAAATACGCTTATCTTTTAAAGTATGTGGCTAAAAACCAATTGCAGTACATTATTAGATTAACTATTTATGTGTAAACCCTTGTTAATGACGGTTGCGCTACTTTGGTGCAACACCCGCAAAGACCCGCTTGCGGCACAACTGTCGCACTATAGCAGAGCAGAGAATCGCAAAAAATATTCAAGAATAAACAATTATAGTGATGTGCAAGAAATTGCGCCATCGGCATTATAGGGGGGGGCGTAGAGTGAAATAATAAGAGGACGCTACAAAAAACTGTCCTTTTAGTGGTCTATAGGTCTTCTAAGACAGTGGTCCCCAAACTTTTTGACCCATGGACCCCCTTTTTATAGTCAAAACTTGTCCACGGACCCCCAAGTGAAAAAGCTGCATAAATGCACGATATGAAAATCACAAATTAAATAAAACATTTTGTTGAAGAAGTATATAAAGAAATTATAATTTGTTTTTAAAATAAAAACAAGCAATTTAAGTCTTTTCCGTTTCGGACAAAGGACATTTTAGAGCATTTTCTTGTACGCAGTGGCTACGGTTACGCCGTTTTAACGAAATCCGTGTATTTTTTCCCGGGTTAATGCCAGTAGATAATTAGATATACCTGCTACAAGGGTATGGGTTTGATAAGTAGGATAAGTAATCATGTTGAATAACTGTTACAAAAATAAATAATGATTACGCCCCTTTGATTAGCTTTTTTTATTTATATTTAAAATATAAGCAAAAACGCTACATAAGAAACTCTTATATTTTGGTCCTGAGAGGTCAGATCGCGAAATGGACTTTTGATGTACACTTGGCAGGCCAAGACCTACAAAATGATATATACATCATGGATCTAGGACTTATGGTTGCTGAGATCTAGGACGCTCCTTTGTTAATATAGCTTATATAGTAAAATACGGTACTTTATAAGCCCCCTTTTTCGGCCCACAGAGGTCAAATCGCGAAATGGACTTTTGCTGCACACATGGCAGGCCAAGACCTACAAAATGATATATACATCATGGGTCTAGGACTTATGATTGTTGAGATCTATGGTGATGACGGACAGAAAGACAGACAGACAGACAAAACGGGGAAAATGCTCTAAAAAAACAACTGTGGAACTAAAGTTACTGTTGATCCTTAATTATCCGACCCAATGCGTGAAAGGGGCTAGCCGGATAACCTGAATACCAGATAAGCTAGAGCTATCTTAAAATACTTTCTGGCTTAATTAGGTCGGAGGGAATGGGGAAGTGGATTGCGGGTGGGGGGGGGTTACTAGGCAGATATATTTTTGGGGACCTACTTAAAGTCTTTGGGCTTCAAAGGCGTCTTATTTGATAGGGAATGTGTGCTGGATGTACGGAGAGGGAGGGGGTGGGGCTTTTACAGCGGTGAACGCGTGCCCATGTTCAAGTGTGTCATGGTCAAGTGTGTAATGGTCAAGTGTGCCATGGTCAAGTGTGTCATGGTCAAGTGTGTCATGGTCAAGTGTGCCATGGTCAAGTGTGTAATGGTCAAGTGTGCCATGGTCAAGTGTGTCATGGTCAAGTGTGTCATGGTCAAGTGTGTCATGGTCAAGAGTGCCATGGTCAAGTGTGTCATGGTCAAGTGTGTCATGGTCAAGTGTGTCATGGTCAAGTGTGCAATGGTCAAGTGTGTCATGGTCAAGTGTGCCATGGTCAAGTGTGTCATGGTCAAGTGTGCCATGGTCAAGTGTGTCATGGTCAAGTGTGCCATGGTCAAGTGTGTCATGGTCAAGTATGCCATGGTCAAATGTGCCATGGTCAAGTGTGTCATGGTCAAGTGTGCCATTGTCAAATGTGCCATGGTCAAGTGTGCCATGGTCAAGTGTGTCATGGTCAAGTGTGCCATGGTCAAGTGTGCCATAGTCAAGTGTGCCATGGTCAAGTGTGTCATGGTCAAGTGTGTCATGGTCAAGTGTGCCACGGTCAAGTGTGCCACGGTCAAGTGTGCCATGGTCAAGTATGTCACGGTCAAGTGTGCCACGGTCAAGTGTGCCATGGTCAAGTGTGCCATTGTCAAATGTGCCATGGTCAAGTGTGTCATGGTCAAGTGTGCCATAGTCAAGTGTGCCATGAACAAGTGTGTCATGGTCAAGTGTGTCATGGTCAAGTGTGCCACGGTCAAGTGTGCTATGGTCAAGTGTGTCACGGTCAAGTGTGCCACGGTCAAGTGTGCCATGGTCAAGTGTGTCATGGTCAAGTGTGCCACGGTCAAGTGTGTCATTGTCAAGTGTGTCATGGTCAAGTGTGCCACGGTCAAGTTTCCTTATCCTAAAGAACGGCTCCACCATTTGATTATACAAAAATCTTTTTCTTTTTTACTTAGACCGAATAATCCGGAGTCAGGATATTTACAAGCCGGATAGTTTAGAGCCCACTGTATATCTGTCTGACAGCCGATCGTTCATCTTTAAAATTGAACCTGATTCCTTTTTTCTTTCGATTAATTAAATCCAGTTTAAAAAAAAAAAGTTCCCTTAACCCTAACGGGCCATCGGGGCATCTGTTTCTATAACCTCGGCATATGAAGGGATTGTGTGGTTAGCACAACGCCCAGCCGCCTTTACTTCCCCAACTTAAGTCAGGTACCCATTTAAGGCTGGGTGAACTTGTGGGACAACTTGGTACCAAATTTCACCTGCAAAAATTTCATGGGCCTCACCGAGGATCGAACCCAGGACTCTCAGGTCGACAGTCGAGTGTCTACACCACTCGGCTATCCGTCCCCAAAAATCCAGTTAAACATCAGTTAAATGTAGGCAAGGAGTGTCAGTTCGGTGCCTGGATCGAAGGGGGAGGGGGGGGGGTTAGTTATGGCGGGCACGCAGCGAGAGTCTATAATTACAACTGGAGATTACAAAATGTTAATTTGTCAAGTAGATTTAAAAAAAAAAAATTATAGATCACGATGTCCCTGATGATGGTCAATGTCCGTCGTCCACTGTCCAGCAGTTGTAGTTTTGAAAAAAAAACTGTCAAGAAACGTATCGTTTCCAGTTGTACAGAAATGAAATAACAGAAGAAACTGAGTGAACCCTGTACATGGAGATGAAAGGTAAGACAATGAGGTGACAGCCGCATTCTGGTTTTCTTTATAAAGGAAAAAAAAATCATTTTAAGACACTCACTATAGTCAATTTATTAAGATTTTGTGGGGAAAAGTAATTGAAAAAAATGGAAAGAAGACGTGTTTATTAGCAGCCGCTCATAACACAAAGACGGGCGCATGCGACTTAACGAGCTCCATTTTGACCTGCTTTGATATAGGTGATTTATGTATTGCTTTGCACGTATCCATTAACTAATAAATTACTAAATGAATAGGGTGGAATTATTTTAAGCAGACTGGTGATCATATCACATGTACACATCTTTCTTACAGCCGTACTATATACTCGTTTCTAAAGTCTATTTATCAATACATGTATTAGTACACGTTTTGAAGTTCTACCTACGAACTTTCCATCATATTGAAAAGTTGCTCCCATTAATTTTAAATCAATTTTGTTTGCCAAACAATTTTATATTGAAACTAGCTGTACCCTGCAAAATCTTTGCATAGAGTTATGTCCCCTTAGGCTTGATCGGTAGGCTAGGTTACTTTTTTCGGTTTCGGGCAGATCCGATTTTTTTTCATGGTTGTATTTTAAATTGGAATACTGTTGTATTAATTCTTTACTTTCGATTTAACGCACACTGGAAATGAGTATTATTATATATGATGATTCTACTTAGCAATGTGATTACTTGATAAAATACCCCCGTCCCCACACAAACCACACACACACGCCTCTTTACAAAAAAATGTATCCGTCGTTTGTCGATGTGTGGACACAATTTTGTATTATTTTTACTCTGTGTACAATGTCTGCTTCCCGAGCGATTCCCCCCTCCCAAGAGAGCAATAACTGCTCACTCTCAGGCAATGACTGCTGACTCTCAGAATATCTTATCACATGTCACTCACCGTGATATCATTATTCACACATCAGCGATACCACCACACCATTATTAGCCCACCTAGATATCTAGGGAATTGATCTGTGGGGGGGGGTTGGGGGGGTAGGGTGGGGTGGGGGGGGGAGAAGGGGGTGTGATAAGGTAGCGGAATAGTAGCACCGGGAGGAATTCGTATTGTTGTTATATGTACTGGAAACTGAAAGTGATTGGTTGGATTAATACCTGAGGATTGGGGGTGATTAGAGAATGGGGGGGGGGGGGCGTCACGGTTCTGTAAATTATGTGGGAATAATTGAGTGTGGTACAAGACAGTCGCTGTACGGAGCTGGTAGAAATAAGACAGTCGTCGTACGGAGCTGGTAGAAACAAGACAAGCGTTGTACGGAGCTGGAAGAAACAAGACAGTAGTTGTACGGAGCTGGTAGAAACAAAGTGGATATTTTACCTATCCATAAGAATGGCTCTGAAATATGTTTATATAAATATACAGACAGACGTACAGATAGACAGACAGATAGATACATAGATAGATAGATAGATAGATAGATAGATAGATAGATAGATAGATAGATAGATAGATAGATAGATAGATAGATAGATAGATAGATAGATAGATAGATAGATAGATAGATAGATAGATAGATAGATAGATAGATAGATAGATAGATAGATAGATAGATAGATAGAAGATAGATAGATAAATAGATAGGTAGGTAGGTAGGTAGGTAGGTAGGTAGGTAGGTAGGTAGGTAGGTAGGTAGGTAGATAGATAGATAGATAGATAGATAGATAGATAGATAGATAGATAGATAGATAGATAGATAGATAGATAGATAGATAGATTAAAAAATGTGTAGTTATATTGTAATTATATCTTTTAAAAAAAACTCTATAAAAATTGTTTTCATTAAAATTTTAAATACGTGTATTACATTTTTATTTGTTATTGAATAAGTTTCATAATTACATGTATTTGAGGTTAATTATAAACAATTTTTTTTTATCCACAAAAGTACAAAATTTATCATTCGACGTTCAGAGCTAACCGTTCGGCATAACAAACAAGCAAACAAAAATATTAATAATAGACACTGCCTATAAATAACTGATGTTATTTTAAAATTATTATCAATAAATAACTGATGATATTTTAAAATTATTACCAATATATAACCATTCAACAATGAATCGATCTTGTAATGAATATGTTACACACAAACTAAGTTCAACTTATTGACTTCTTTACGTCTTTTATTTATTTATTGTTGTTCTATTTATTTATTTTTTTGTTCCTTTATCTCTACCCCTCCCCCCAACCCTCATTCCCTTATATCAACCGTTTACCCACAACGATTCAATTTTGTATGTGCCTCTGTCCTCCCTTAGTTCCCAGAGTTCTCGGCTTAATGACCCGGGAGTTGATGGCACCAACAGACACTGTTCCCGAGTAAAGCCCGGTCTCCACACAAAGACGTTTCGTCCCGGCCCTCCCTCCCCCAATTGTCGTGACGGGGTGGGGCCTAATTCCAATTGATCTAATCTGAGCTCTGGGCGGCATTCTGACAACCCAGAGTCCGCAGATCTATCAGGCGCCAAAATGCGATTTAATTATGGAATAAATCTCCAATCGACGCGGTAATGGTCGCCCATCTAATCTCTTCCTGGTACAAATTGAATGTTTTAAATCTTGTAGAGCAAGAGAGAGAGAGAGAGAGAGAGAGAGAGATGGAGAAAGAGAGGGTGGGATAATACATAAAGGGAAAAAAAAAAAGAGAGAGAGGGGCAGATCACTGGCATTGCCTTGCGACCTTTCTTCCACATCTTCTCCTAGTGGTCACCAGAAATAAAACAGTATTTAATTAGCCAAGTGGAGAGACAAGTGTTTCGCTTCAGGCCATCCCTGCTAAATACGCCTGGATATATTCTATCGCCTCCATTTCCATTTTAATTAAATCCAGATCATTCAAAGCTTTTTTTCGTTATCACCTCCCTAGAAGAGTTCCTTTCTCTCCAGGATAGCTTGCCCAGATTTGGCAGGGAAATTGAAATAAAACGATTACTTAGCTTTTCACTTTCACGCACAGAACCCTCGCCCTACCCTCCTCCCCGTCTGTTACATCCCCCCCTCCTCCTCTATCCTTCTTCAATCGACTCCCCCCTCTCTCGTCTTCAAGAGTCCACAGGATGTGCTAGGAATTTCCTGGCGAGGGTTTATCGAAGTTTAAGCTTGCAGGACTAGGAATTATCGATGCTATTATAGCTGTCTGGATACGAGGGACTGGCCATTTCGTAACAGAGAGTAATCTCTGACCGTGGACACAGTCGTGATCCATTGTGACGTTAATGACCTCAGCTTCATCTTTAATAGAGACAGGAGGGGACATCATAACAATAACACTGCAGGATTATTTCTATCCTCTTGTGGTGAAGATAACTTTTGATAGCATGCTTATCATAATGTGTGTTTTTTTTGTTGTTGTTGTCATTATGGGTAATGAGTATCCAGGGAAATAAAACGGGTTTTGTTAATATGTCCAGATGTGTGGCGAGAAAATAAAATTAAAAAAAACAACAACAGAAGAATGAAGTCAACTATTTTCAGTGTGGTGGGATTCTGTATAACGATCTCATTAAAAAATGAATGACGTCAGTATTCAAGCAGATTAAAGAATCGCTTCGATATTTTTGTTTGTAAATATTTTAAAAAATAAAATAACACACTCACACATTTTCTTTCCTGCTCCCCCCCCCCTAGCTATCACTATACCTCGCCTCACTAGAACAATACCTAGCTTTCACTATACCTCGCCTCACTAGAACAATACCTAGCTTTCACTATACCTCGCCTCACTAGAACAATACCTAGCTATCACTATACCTCGCCTCACTAGAACAATACCTAGCTTTCACTATACCTCGCCTCACTAGAACAATACCTAGCTTTCACTATACCTCGCCTCACTAGAACAATACCTAGCTTTCACTATACCTCGCCTCACTAGAACAATACCTAGCTTTCACTATACCTCGCCTCACTAGAACAATACCTAGCTTTCACTATACCTCGCCTCACTAGAACAATACCTAGCTATCACTATACCTCGCCTCACTAGAACAATACCTAGCTTTCACTATACCTCGCCTCACTAGAACAATACCTAGCTTTCACTATACCTCGCCTCACTAGAACAATACCTAGCTATCACTATACCTCGCCTCACTAGAACAATACCTAGCTTTCACTATACCTCGCCTCACTAGAACAATACCTAGCTATCACTATACCTCGCCTCACTAGAACAATACCTAGCTATCACTATACCTCGCCTCACTAGAACAATACCTAGCTATCACTATACCTCGCCTCACTAGAACAATACCTAGCTTTCACTATACCTCGCCTCACTAGAACAATACCTAGCTATCACTATACCTCGCCTCACTAGAACAATACCTAGCTTTCACTATACCTCGCCTCACTAGAACAATACCTAGCTATCACTATACCTCGCCTCACTAGAACAATACCTAGCTTTCACTATACCTCGCCTCACTAGAACATTACCTAGCTTTCACTATACCTCGCCTCACTAGAACAATACCTAGCTTTCACTATACCTCGCCTCACTAGAACAATACCTAGCTTTCACTATACCTCGCCTCACTAGAACAATACCTAGCTATCACACCGTCTACTTTTGCGCTCCCATAAATAAATAAATCAATCGATTACTAAAGATAAATTATATGTATCGATGAAAAGGGGTATATGAATGAAGCCAAAAATAAATAAGGCTGGAGAGGGTGAACTAGGGTGGATTCGTTCCCACCAGCAATTAATTTCAATTATTACTGCAACTGTTCAACACTGAATGGGTCAAGTGCGGAATACAACCGCATTGTGTTCGGCTACTCATCCAAGAAATATTCGCAACAATTAGACAAATAAAATATTTTCTGTTGTTATTAAAGAGTGCAGCTCCCCCTCCCCCTTTCAAGTGTTAAAACCGTCACTTGAAATAATACCTTTGTCAAGTCTTTTTGTTTATTGTTTTGTTGTTGTATGACGGAGTTAACAGAGTAAGTAGGTTCCTGTCGTCTCGGCTTAATCATTCCTCGTTTGTTTTTTTTTTTCATTAAAGACACCACCACCCCCCCTCGACTGATCCTCCATCTCAACGGATGGCCGCATCTATTCTCTCGGCAATAGTCCGCTCCATTGATTCCATTCAGGTCCTGTCATCCGTGCTTGGGGTTTAGGGGTTCGGGGGGGGGGGGGGGGGGGGGGGGAATGGGAGGGGGGGGGGCATTCCCTTCATCTTCTGTTGCCTCGGATCTAATGCACTCCTTCCAAATGACTTTATATTTACATGTCTTTTAAAACTTGTTTACAACCCTTCCAACCCCCCTCCCCTCCCACCCCCCTCGCCCCCCTTTACTTCATCAACATTTAATTTGGATGAACTGTTTGACCCCCCATCCCGATTGATAATTACTATTTATAATTTTGCTTTTATGTGTGCTGATGTTGTCCAGTAATCTATAACACTTCGCTTGTGTCTATTGAATGACAAATGCACATAAGTTATTTATTGAACAGGTTTTGTGATGAAAGAACGTTTTCTCAACTCTACATAAAGAATAGTTTATATTTGTCACTTAATAAATCAGGCTGTCAACTATTTCGTGTATAAGTGGGTAGGGGTATAGAGAGCTGTCGGGAGTGGAAACAGTAGTTGAATCACATACTTTGTGTGGGGGGGGGGGTGTTAGGTGGTATAGTCAAGATCGCAAAGTGGATGGGATGGGGTGGGGGTGCGGTGATTGGGGCGGGCACTAAAGCACTTAATGAAGCATCCTATTTGGAAGTCACTGGAGCAGATACAAAAATTTCTCCTAGTGGACGAAACAGATGGCATTCAGTCGACTCCCCCCCCCTCCCCCCCTTTTTCCCCTTTTCTCTGCCCTCCACAGACCACCACCCACCATCATACACACACACACACACATACACACACCCATACACACACATACACACACATACACACACATACACACACACACAGCCCCAGACTCTTGTGTACACTAAAACACCCTCCATGATACACCACATTATAATTTCGGGCGCGAGAGACTTGGGAGGAAAGGCGGGGGGGGGGGGGGGAGTGTCTCAGTGCAACAACTACCTGGACAGAGTACACAAAGTACAGCCAAGCCTTCATTATCATATTCCGTCTGCTGCAGTTAATCAGATTAAGTGGCGGGGCCAATTTAAATGTTTGAATACAACACAAAACAACACAACAAACTCCGCCGACTTGGATCAATCGATCGTGACGCGAGCTGCCTGCCGAGTTCATTTGTTTTGAAAATACCGAGTCGGCCCCCCCTTACGTTTCACGCCTTTAAGAAAGTTGCCAAATAGACCAAAGTGTGTGCGCGCGTGTGTATGTGTGTGTACATTTATGTTTTATTATTTAGTTCAAAGGTAAGACATTGAGCCCTTGGGCTAGTTTTTTGTCTGCTTAATGACTGGAAGAAAAGTAATGTATTCGAGTTAGGCTGTTCGGCGCACAGCAGAATTGTCAGGAGAAAAATGAGATTTGTATCATGTGATTTTAATATAGAAAAAAAAAAATAAAATAGGTTTGATATACACTTCATGTTTAAACGGTTTGTTTAGCTGACACAATGTGTCATCATCGGCGGTTGTATCCAATACGTTAAATGGCTTATGATGGTGTCGGTGTTAGTGTTTTGTGAAAGACATTACGGTATTTCTATTGTGTCGTACTGTTGACGCTAAATGAAGATGTGCGCAGATGATAGACAGAAAGACAAAGACAGATAGGCATATAGAGAGAGAGATAGACAGAACTACATAAATACAGACATGCATACATACCAGTGCTCGATTTAGAAAAAAAACCAGTGCCGGAAAAGAAAAAAAAAATCTGCAGAGCCGGGGATAAATGTTTATGATTTCATCCCCGGCAGGGATATATTAGCTAAAGCAGAGTCGGGGATGACAGTTCTCAGTGCCGGGGATATCCCCGGCATCCCCGGTTGTAAATCGAGCCCTGATACATATATACATGCTTATTTGTTCTACTTAGTAAAATGTATTACCTGCCCCCCCCCCCTGCTATTGCCTGACCCCTGCTGTAGAATGCCTGGCCCCTGCTGTAGAATTTTCACGCTACGGGGCTGACACAAGGACAGACAGACAAACATAAAGATACGCATTGATTACATAATTCCATAAATATAAATAATTTTTGTTTTCACAACTCAAACAAAGAATGAGCCATAATTAAATGAATTCTAAAGTTAACATCTTAAGTTTATTTTTTCCCTCTTTTATTTACATAAATACCATCAGCCCATCAGCCCACCAGCCCATTTACAATGTATTTTCCATTCATTATAATTATTTCAGAAATTTTCAAAGAGTTTTTTTTGTTCTCTACTTAAGTTGAAATGCTCCAGGGCCATTATGCTTCATCAAGTCCGGCCCTGAATCGCTGGACGATCATTTTCAGTCGGTGACTCATGCTAAGTTGACGGCGTATATCTGGAGGGGGGGAGGGGGGAAATGGAGATGACGGTTTTAACAGGACATTCTTTGAAGTTGTCAGATACGTACCCTCTTAGTCAAATGTTCTGCTAATTGCTAAATAACTTGTACACACAAAAAAAGCTGCTTTGGATTATTGTGACGAGGAAAGGGATATTCAGAATCACAGTTCATTAAATACACTTAAATTTTCTTTCAAAGAACCGTTTTTTTTTTGTCTGACAGTCCATTCACAGTTTATGTTTTATTATTATCATTACATGTAGTATTGAAATATTGAGAGAATGAATTCAACCTTCATTAAATGTAGTATTGACTCATTCAGAGAATGAATTCAACCTTCATTAAAGATTGTGGAGATTTTATTATTATTTTTTTTTTGGTTTGTTTAGTAATGTTCGAAATAGTTTTTATTTCAGAGCACATGATAATCTTTTTGCAGCTGTGTGGCTTATGGTTCAAATTCCTTAGTGCTCCATCTTTGACAAAAGCTTTTTAGAAAACTCCGCTTGTGTTATGCTGACCCACGTATTAGTCATATTGACCCATACTTTTATCAAAATGACCCCTTCTTTTAGTCATAGTAACCATTTCAGTGTGATATGTTTGAATGAACTCCCTTAGCAGTACATGTTATTGACATAAAACAATGTATTTTCTTTTCAATATAATGACGTCAAGTGACTTTCACCATGATGTGCCCAATGAAGTTAAACTGTTCATTTCTTGCGATGAAAAGATAACATTATTTAATATTTATACTTTTTTATTATCTCTCTCTGTCTCAGTCTCTCTCTCTCTCTCTCTTTCTCTCTCTCTCTCTCTCTCTCTCTCTCTAATATTTCTACACATCTTTCATACTTAAAAAGCTAATGCATGTAGTAACACAACAAGTTTAAAAGAAAGATTAATTTAAACCAATGACTAGCAAGAGACTAGCTGTTAGGAAGCAGGGATACAAACTTTAGACACTAAGAGTGTATGCCAAATGTATATTCAGTTTATGTAATCTGTCTTGCTCTTTTAATCTGTCTTACTTATTTAAACATTGGTGCTGTCCTTTTCAACACTTGTCACCAGACGTCTGCTAGGCAGTGCTAGGATGTCAGTTCTGAATATTTACGTTAATAGTTTAGTATCATTTTTTTCATATCACTATCATAGTATCATACATTAGTATCAAACATTCGTTTCAGCATCATATTATTATATATTTATACAGGTATCACATTAACATGTATTTATGCAAGCATCATAGTATCCATCATAGTATTAGTACCACATTTATCTGCCAGCCTTTTGTGATTATTATTTATCATATACCAGTGGTCAGCATTATACTATCACATACTTATACCAGTATCATAGTATCATATATTTAAACCAGTATCACAGTTTAATGCTCTCTGTTATTAGGTACAACAATAAGGTATTGTGACAATGAGTGTATGTAATACCGACAGTTTTATTAATGAACATAACAGTTGGCTGTACCCATGGCCGTACATAACGGTTGGCTGTACCCATGGCCGTACATAACGATTGGCTGTACCAATGGTCGTACATAACAGCTGGCTGTACCCATGGCCGTACATAACGGTTGGCTGTACCCATGGCCGTACATAACGATTGCCTGTACCCATGGCCGTACATAACGGTTGGCTGTACCCATGGCCGTACATAACGGTTGGCTGTACCCATGGTCGCACATAACGGTTGGCTGTACCCATGGTCGTAGGCTACATAACGATTGGCTGTACCCATGGTCGTAGGCTACATAACAGTTGGCTGTACCCATGGTCGTACATAACGGTTGGCTGTACCCATGGTCGTAGGCTACATAACAGTTGGCTGTACCCATGGTCGTACATAACGGTTGGCACAATCTAGAGCCGCTCTTAGATTTAAGAGGGTTATATGGGAAGGAATTTTTTTGGGGAGAGGAGGCTTAAGAAGGAACATTTTGGAGCCTCATGCATATGAACATTTGGGGGGGGGGGGCTCTAAGCAAATGAAATTTGGGGGCCCAGTGCTAAGGAACATTTGGAGGGGTCCAAAGCAAAGGAGCATTTGGGGGCCCTAACATTCTGACAACGCCCAATTGTTAAGTAAGTTTAATTCAAAGGGTCCTGAGAAGTACCAAAGTTTTCCTTCACTGTGACTGGCACAAAACAAACAGTCCCGCCATGGCCCTTCTCCCCTTAAAAATGGGGGGGGGGGGGGGCTGTGCTATCTGGGCTACCCATCCGTAAGGCCGACCCTGGCGGCATCATTTAGCTACATGAGTACACAATGTAGTCTTGCTCGCAATGTGTTCCATCAGGACTCAAACAATGGATGATTCAGATTAAGTTTGTCGAAACAAAGAGGGGGAATATATATATATAGAGAGAGAGATATGTATATATTCTTGGAACCACCTGTTTCATGTACAGACAACTCTTCCTGTCCATAGTAACTGAACGCCAGGAATTGTTTCCCTTAGTAATGTAACAAGTGAGAACTAATTTTTTTGCTTGTTTTGAATGCGTTGAATCTGCAAAAGGTCAAACGCTAAATCTCTACACAACTCAAACAAAAACATACTTCCCCCCACCCCCCCTCCTCACCTAACTCAAAAAAAAAAGGGGGAAAAACACGAAGTTAATCGAGTGGTGGTATAAGAATATAGAAGAGAGAGAGAGAGAGAGAGAGAGAGAGAGGGAGAGGGAGAGAGAGAGAGAGAGAAGTGCGAGGGAGAGAGAGAGGGAGAGAGAGGGAGAGAGAGGGAGAGAGAGATAGAGAGAGAGAGAGAGAGAGAAGAGAGAGGGAGAGAGAGAGAGAGAGAGAGAGAGAGGGGGGGGGGGAGAGACGTAGTCAAGTTATGGTCCACGATAACGTACGAATGACTTGGAAACCTGTTAGAACAATCTCAACCTCTCTCTCTCTCTCTCTCTCCCGTCCACCCCCCCCCCACAACCTCTTCCACCTTTGAAGTCAAGTGCTCACTGTTTGCTTAGACACGGCCGTGAGCAACTCAAAGGGAAACTTTGCAAAGGGAGGGTACTCATTACACGCACTACGTGTACAGTATGTGTGCAGTCTGGACATCTCTCACTCACGAGGCTCCATAGGTTTCAGATCACCCGAGGAAACGGTCCGAGCGAGTCTCCTGTGATAGGTCGAACTTGTCCAAACAACAACTTCTCAACTGTTTTATTTCTGTACTTCATAGTCTTTTTTTTTCATCTATCTGGACCTGGAAAAAGGAAAGGCGAGAAAGGGGGCCGGTAAAAAAAAGCGGGAATATTGGCGCAGTTTGTTTTTAATATGGTGGGTACGCTTGACTAACAAAATGGCCGACGGAAGGAAAATGAAAGATTAAAAAATAAAGAGAGAGAGAGAGAGAAAAAAAAGGTTGTGTGGGTGTTTGTGTGTGTGTGTTTGTGTGGGTGTTTGTGTGGATGTTTGTTTTTGGTTGTTTGCCAGACACCGACTCCGGTTGAGGCACATTTACTGTCGGTGTTATTCTTGATAAACGTGACACGGTGTTGGACACCATATTGCGTGTTCAACTTGACGTCCGGGGAGATCAAAGGCCCGACCCCCGCGGATAATTTCACTCCAGCTCCATGCCCGGGTTTTATGTAGACTAAATCCTTTAAAGTTTGTCAATACAGTCATCTCCATTCGTCAAACTGTGTGTGTGTGTGTGTGTGTGTGTGTGTGTGTGAGAGAGTGAGTGAGTGAGTTAGTGGGTACACAGTCTCATAATGTCATCGTATGTACCAATTAAAGCTCACTCATACCATAAAGAAATCTGCTCATGTCGCGGGCAGCACACAAATTGGCTCGAACGATCCAGGTGCCAAATGTTCCTGGACGAAGTGATGACGTCATTACTGCTTATTAGTATCTATAGCTGACTTAATAGTGGGAGAAATTGTGTGTGTGAGAGAGGGAGAGAGAGAGTGTTTGTGTGTGTGAAAGAGTGTTCGTGTGTGTGTGTGTGAGAGAAAGAGTTTGTGTGTGAGAGAAAGAGTTTGTGTGTGAGAGAGTGTTTGTGTGTGTGAGAGAGTGTTTGTGTGTGAGAGAGTGTGTGTGAGAGAGTGTTTGTGTGTGTGAGAGAGTGTTTGTGTGTGAGAGAGTGTTTGTGTGTGTGAGAGAGTGTTTGTGTATGTGTGAGAGAGTGTTTGTGTGTGAGAGAGTGTTTGTGTGTGAGAGAGAGTGTTTGTGTATGTGTGAGAGAGTGTTTGTGTGTGAGAGAGAGTGTTTGTGTATGTGTGAGAGAGTGTTTGTGTGTGAGAGAGTGTGTGTGAGAGAGTGTGTGTGTGAGAGAGTGTTTGTGTGTGAGAGAGTGTTTGTGTGTGTGAGAGAGTGTTTGTGTATGTGTGAGAGAGTGTTTGTGTGTGAGAGAGTGTTTGTGTGTGAGAGAGAGTGTTTGTGTATGTGTGAGAGAGTGTTTGTGTGTGAGAGATTGTTTGTGTGTGAGAGAATGTTTTTGTGTGAGATAGTGTTTGTGTGTGAGAGAATATTTGTGTGTGAGAGAGTGTTTGTGTGTGTGTGAGAGAGACAGATTGTGTGTAAGAGAGTGTTTGTGTGTGTGTGAGAGAGTGTTTGCGTGTGAGACAGTGTTTGTGTGTGAGAGAGTGTTTGTGTGTGAGAGAGTGTGTGTGAGAGTGTGTGTGAGAGAGTGTTTGTGTCTGAGAGAGTGTTTGTGTGTGAGAGAGAGTTTGTGTGTGAGAGTGTGTGTGAGAGAGTGTTCGTGTATGTGAGAGAAAGTATTAATCAATAAAAGAAGCTTTGTCTTTATTTCTCCTTACTTTAAACTATCTATCTATCTATACTTCTATATATTCTTTCCAGATAAATAAGAAACCTGTTACTGATACCGGAATTATAATCCAAATAATTTAACACCTTTGACCGTACAAAATCAACACATTTATTGCGACACTCCTTGGTGTCGTACCATTGTTTCCCTGTCAATGTGTAGTGTCGTACTTTTGTTTTAATCTCAAACCAGATTGTCGTACCATTGATTCCCTGTCAAGGTTTAGTGTCGTACGATTGCGACACTCCTTGGTGTCGTACCATTGTTTCCCTGTCAATGTGTAGTGTCGTACTTTTGTTTTAATCTCAAACCAGAGTGTCGTACCATTGATTCCCTGTCAATGTTTAGTGTCGTACCGTTGCGACACTTCTTGGTGTCGTACCATTGTTTCCCTGTCAACGTGTAGTGTCGTATCATTGTTTCCCTATCAATATGTAGTATCGTACCATTGTTTACCTGTGAATGTATAGTGTCGTACCATTGTTTCCCATCCTAATGTAGTATTATACCATTGTTTACCTGTTAATGTATAGTGTCGTATCATTGTTTCCCTATCAATATGTAATATCGTACCATTGTTTACCTGTGAATGTGTGGTGTCGTTCCATTGTTTCCCTCTCAATATGCAGTGTCGTACCTTTGTTTCCCTCTCAATATGCAGTGTCGTACCTTTGTTTCCCTGTCAATATGCAGTGTCGTACCTTTGTTTCCCTGTCAATATGCAGTGTCGTACCTTTGTTTCCCTGTCAATATGCAGTGTCGTACCTTTGTTTCCCTGTCAATATGCAGTGTCGTACCTTTGTTTCCCTGTCAATATGCAGTATCGTACCTTTGTTTCCCATCAATACGCAGTGTCTCACCTTTGTTTTCCGTGTGAATGTGTAGTGTCGTACCTTTTGTTTCCCTGTTAAACCTTTGTTTCAACTCTTTCTCATAGGACATGAACATTTCAAAACCGGGTGGCACTAAATACAACAACATCTGGGACGTCCACAATCCCCGGAGGCCTGAAAAATAAAAAAAATATTTCAAAGTAAATGGTTTATTCAATGCAGCATTCAACAAACATAATGCACCAAGGGGAGAGAATCAATCTAGGTTGTCCCCCCCCCTCCCCCTTTGTACATTCTTTTTATTTATTTGCACATTTTGTGTGTGTGTGTTTAAAGGTAATTAAATAGCAACCTCCCCCTCCCCCAACCCCGGCCCCAAAATTTACCAGGTACAGGTGTGGATTGCGAGAGGGGAGTCTTACTGAATGCTGCACGTTAACAAACTAAAGCGGGGCATCTATTTTTCTCCCCCGCCCCCCCCCATCCCCACACACCCGCCCCCCGCCCCCACCCCATACCGTGCAGCATTTGCGTTCCAAGTCTCAGGTCGGTTTGTTCGCTTAACTGTCTGCGTAAAGCAAGACTAGGGAAACCTATTTCATACTTCATCTTTTATCCTAAGACTTCTATAGTTGTAGGATTTAAGGGCTGCTAAGATTTTTTTTATTTTTCAATAAAAAGAAAATCACTCTTTGGCCTTCTTACCTGAAGCATTAACTCCATTAGAATGTACAAAAAAAAGAGACATTAAAAGATCAATTTGTCAGAAAATTGTTCAGGCTTCGTCTGGTTTTTAGAAAAGGGGAGATCAAAATCACTTCTCTCTCCTTCTTTGTATTTATATATTCGATTCTCTTCTGTTGAAACAAAATAAAGGTGCAATAAATGTTATATACAGATTTCATATTTATTCAGATTTTAGGGTGAAATAAAAGGAAATATCACACCTTAGAATAAAATTAGAAAAATATTTGGAGAAGAAAATAGAGACTTTCTCAGGGCCGTTCTTAGACATAGACAAATAGAGCGACAGCCATGAACTTCCAGTGACAATGGGGCCCCCTACTAGTTTGATGATATAAAGTCTCGGCAAGCTAAGCATCACCCATCATTACGTATTTTCATGTGGTCCCCATTACAAAAAAACCTAACAATATCTCCGTCTCAAAAACCTAAAAACGGCTTAGTCCACAAACGTAGACACACAAGACATTTTATTCTAGAGAGTATGTGTGTGTGATTGTTGTGGGTGGCTGTATGTGTGTGTGTGATTGTTGTGGGTGGCAGTATGTATGTGTGTGTGTGAGATTGTTGTGGGGGGCAGTATGTGTGTGATTGTTGTGAGTGGCAGTATGAGTGTGATTGTTGTGGGGGGCAGTATGTGTGTGATTGTTGTGGGGTTGGGGCAGTATGTGTGTGATTGTTGTGGGTGGCAGTATGTGTGTGTATGATTGTTGTGAGTGGCAGTATGTGTGTGAATGTTGTGGGTGGCAGTATGAGTGTGATTGTTGTGGGGGGCAGTATGTGTGTGATTGTTGTGAGTGGCAGTATGTGTGTGATTGTTGTGTGTGATCTTACTCTGTCTCTACATTCGGTTTAAATCGCTAATTATACATAATGAAAGTGTATCAACTTTGTCTGATCGTGTTATCAAAATATTTTTTTTTAAATACCCAAAGTGAATACATTATAGGATTAAAAAGAAAAAGAATTCATTTTAAAAGGGTGGGCTAAATTCTCCGATTCGACTCCTCATTCCCAGATGGAACTAAAAAAAAAAGGTTTGGATTGTTAGGAAAGGGTCATAGGTCAAATGAAGGTACCACCACACCCCACCCCCCCCCACCCCGCCCCCCCCTCCTATCAGACCACCATAGTCCCGTCAGGTCATGTTTAATTGGTATGACGTGTTCGTAAACACCCAGTCCCATGGCGAAATGTCTCGTCAAGAAGCCGTCGTTCCAAACAAATCATTATCACTTATCTTTTTTTTCTATCTGTTGAAGTAAATTTTCAAATTTTACGGCCCAATCAAAATGTTTGTTCTGACTAATCTGTGTATCTGTCAAATCTATAAAATGCACCTTTGTTGGCGTTGTAACCTTTTTAATTCAGCTAATTGAGTTAAGTAATGTTTTATTTATCCTTTTCTTTGCTTCCTATGTTGTCCTTCATTACAGAATCAGTGAACCGTAAACAGTTTGGTTCAACACTAGCCTATGTATAAGACATCAAAAGTTCCATTAAAATTGTTTTTTTTTGCCACTAATGCAGTTTCTAGTTGGCAACATTCATGATCAAAGTTGTTGGGTTTTTTTTTTAAATCTGGGGTTATGCAAACAATTTGAAAAAGTTTTTTTTTTTTAAATCATTCAAATATTCATTCCATTTGGTCAAATCCTGTTTCATGCATCATTGATTCTGACCATTTCGTTTAGTATTAGACTCGATTGGGATCATTGCCTTTGTTATTTTTGTAGTAGATGCAATGAAGATTGAATGTAGCTTCATCAACTAATTGTGAGATGGGCAAGTAATAGCCCAATGCGTAATATGAAACTGGTCGCTTCTTATGTTAAACATACAACTGGTGGCACATTAATTATGTACTGGTCAACTGGTCGCTTCTTATGTTAAACACACAACTGGTAGCGTATGCATTATGTACTGGTCAACTGATCGCTTCTTATGTTAAACTTACACCTGGTAGCACATTCATTATGTACTGGTAGAATGAGAATTTGGTTATTTATATATAATTTAAAAAAAATTAATAGCTTTGTAAATAAAATACACTAAAAGTAAAAATAAAAATCATTAGCTTATACAAGATATTTATTCATGGACTTGAAATTATTCAAATCGTGTATTGACGTAGGGAGTATACACCTGTGCCGAATATTGAGCTTTCTTAGAAAAGCTTGAACTCAGAAAAGTTCCTAAATTGAGTTTCAAGATTTAAGGATGAACCCATGCACACCCCCAACCCCATACATAAAGTATAACTTATTATTAACTTATAAAAACACATTGTACAAGTATCTAATAAACCTTCCTCAGTTTGAAGTGTTTTACCGTTTAGTGTTGACAAATCAAGGGTTACATACGTTATGTAAAAATAATATATGTCCATGTAGTTTATTAGGTATTGTTTTTGTAGGTAATGGAAACACTTTTCAACTCAACAAAAAAAAAAAAACTGCGTCTTGTACAAACCTGTCAAAAATGTTCCAGCCAGCACCATGTAGCACGTCACTTATTTCTTGTAACAATTTGTCTCGCCAGTTTCTCGTTGCTATGGATGACAGACCGCATGAACGAAACATTGCACACAAACTCGCGCAACGAGACGAGAGTACGCCAGTGAACACACACACCCACACAGGCTCATGCATACACACAAGAGCATCACATTCTATCACACACACACACGCGCGCACAACCGTGTTGGATGCCTCACAAAGCGATCAGTTTCGACACTTTTACTAATTAGCGTGATGATCGAGGTTGTAAACAAACGTCTCGAGCCCGTGTGTCGAGCGTCAAGCGAGTGGGGGCCGCACCATGTCTGAATGGGTCACATGACTTCAGTGGATGTTTGTAAAAAAAAAAAAGACCGGATTATTGGCTGCTGCTCCACGTGCTCTCTCCGTTTAGTTGTGCCATGATAGTTTTGATACACTATACCGTGACTAATAGCTAAAAAGACATTTGAAGGCCGAGCAAACCATAACATCAAGCGAAACAAACAACACCAAAAAAAAAAAACTCTGGTCCCAAAAAAAAAAAATTAAGTGTTGCGTTCATTGGCGTAACAGGGAAATATTCATCCAGTTCTAGAATTAACCCAATACATATTGTGTATGTAAAGGTAATGGGATCAGAAAACAAGCTGGAACAAATTTAGCTTATCCGCCTCTGAATGAAAGAATTATACGCTAAAGCTGTTTCGACTTGAGACTTCGGACGAAAAAAAAAAGATTGTTATTAAGAAGAGGATTGTTGTTGCAACGGTCAGAGACTGCACGGAGAAGTTGTTGATTGGTTAAATGTTGCATAGCTCCGTTGAACTGGTTATATGAATATGAACATGGCAACAAACTAGACAATATACAAGAGATCGATTCCTGTTTATATATAACAGTCTTCAAAGGAAAACATTAACAGCAATGATGCTAACACTAATAGCCATAATACTCAACGGGAAAAACAAATTAACAGACGATGGGTGACTTTTGCTCATTTACTTTTAGGGTAAAGGAGAAAAAACCTAATTACATCAGCATATTGGCTTCCGGTTTAGCTAATAGTTACAGCTATTTCCGTATCGCCCGAAAGTTTCTCTTTTATTTTCCTTCCTTTTAACTCATGTATCAGCATGTTGCCATTGTAATTCTCGCCAACTATGTGGTTTCGGGCAGTGTTTTTTTTTAATGATCTCATGACAAAGCTGCATATTTTTATATCAAATTTAGCAATAGCTTGTAAGAAAGTAAGAAATTAAGAAGCCGAATTGAACTTGCGCGCAGGTGCTGTATCGTGCCACACCAACTTGCCTCTGTGCTGTGCAAAATGTCAAAATGAAGTATTTATTTTTTACTTTTCAAGACATTTTTATAAAAGCTTATTTTTTAATTGATGTATCTAATTACTGTTTAAACAAATAATCCTAATTTATTAGTGTTGATTAATTAATTAATCATAATTTGTGACGCATGAAATGTAAGTCATTTATGTGCATTAGTTAGAGGGCATAAATTAGCTCTCACATCTTTACCTAATGATATTTGGTTTGGTTTGGTATGGTTGGTTGGTTTGTTTGATTGGTTGGTTCAGTTGGTTGGTTTGGTTGGTTTGGTTAGCTGGTTTGGTTGGTTGGTTGGTTGGTTGTTTAGTTTAGTTTTGTTTGATTTGGTTGGTTAGCGTTGAAGGTTAAAACGTAATTTGTGACGCATGAAATGTAGGTCATTTCTGCACATTAGCAAGGGGCATAAATTAGCACCCATATATTTACCTAATGGTGTGTTAGAAATGTTAAAGTGTCACGTTTGAACTTCACTGCTAGTGAAGGCCTACATATAATTTCGGTGTTTACATATAATTAACTTCCCTAGTGTTCTTTCAATGGTATTGTAAAAATCTTACTTTATCACTCCCAGCACTACAACATTCACTATAGTGGTGGTTCACATTCCCCACAACAACTGTCACTATAGTGGTGGTTCACATTCCCCACAACAACAGTCACTATAGTGGTGGTTCACATTACTCACAACAACAGTCACTTTAGTGGTGGTTCACATTACTCACAACAACAGTCACTATAGTGGTGGTTCACATTACTCACAACAACAGTCACTATAGTGGTGGTTCACATTACTCACAACAAAAGTCACTATAGTGGTGGTTCACATTACTCACAACAACAGTCACTATAGTGGTGGTTCACATTACTCCCAACAACAGTCACTATAGTGGTGGTTCAAATTACTCCCAACAACAGTCACTATAGTGGTGGTTCATATTACTCACAACAACAGTCACTATAGTGGTGGTTCACATTACTCACAACAACAGTCACTATAGTGGTGGTTCACATTACTCACAACAACAGTCACTATAGTGGTGGTTCACATTACTCACAACAACAGTCACTATAGTGGTGGTTCACATTACTTACAACAACAGTCACTATAGTGGTGGTTCATTACTCACAACAACAGTCACTATAGTGGTGGTTCACATTACTCACAACAACAGTCACTATAGTGGTGGTTCACATTACTCACAACAACAGTCACTATAGTGGTGGTTCACATTACTCACAACAACAGTCACTATAGTGGTGGTTCACATTACTCACAACAACAGTCACTATAGTGGTGGTTCACATTACTCACAACAACAGTCACTATAGTGGTGGTTCACATTACTCACAACAACAGTCACTATAGTGGTGGTTCACATTACTCCCAACAACAGTCACTATAGTGGTGGTTCACATTACTCCCAACAACAGTCACTATAGTGGTGGTTCACATTACTCCCAACAACAGTCACTATAGTGGTGGTTCACATTACTCCCAACAACAGTCACTATAGTGGTGGTTCACATTACTCCCAACAACAGTCACTATAGTGGTGGTTCACATTACTCACAACAACAGTCACTATAGTGGTGGTTCACATTACTCACAACAACAGTCACTATAGTGGTGGTTCACATTACTCACAACAACAGTCACTATAGTGGTGGTTCACATTACTCACAACAACAGTCACTATAGTAGTGGTTCACATTACTCACAACAACAGACATTTCAAGAAAACAGTGTTAATTATACCAATTAATAACTCTAACATGGACTCTACCAAAGTATTAACTCTTCCATGGACTCTACTATTGTACTAACTCTACCATCGACAATACTATAGTACTAACTCTAACATGGACTCTGCCAACAAGCTGCACTTTAGAAAAAAACATTTTCCCTAACAAGTGTGACCAAATCACCATGGCGACCCTATGTTCACTTCCCACAAAATGCAATCTAGACTATCTAGAAATCCTTCCGCCGTCCATCCAGTGTAATGGGAGAAGGATGATAATACTGTAATACCCATCCCTGCCAGTGTGGTCAGATAAGGATGATAATACTGTAATACCCATCCCTGCCAGTGTGGTCAGATTAGGATGATAATACTGTAATACCCATCCCTGCCAGTGTGGTCAGATAAGGATGATAATACTTTAATACCCATCCCTGCCAGTGTGGTCAGATAAGGATGATAATACTGTAATACCCATCCCTGCCAGTGTGGTCAGATAAGGATGATAATACTGTAATACCCATCCCTGCCAGTGTGGTCAGATAAGGATGATAATACTGTAATACCCATCCCTGCCAGTGTGGTCAGATAAGGATGATAATACTGTAATACCCATCCCTGCCAGTGTGGTCAGATAAGGATGATAATACTGTAATACCCATCCCTGCCAGTGTGGTCAGATAAGGATGATAATACTGTAATACCCATCCCTGCCAGTGTGGTCAGATAAGGATGATAATACTGTAATACCCATCCCTGCCAGTGTGGTCAGATAAGGATGATAATACTGTAATATCCATCCCTGCCAGTGTGGTCAGATAAGGATGATAATACTGTAATATCCATCCCTGCCAGTGTGGTCAGATAAGGATGATAATACTGTAATACCCATCCCTGCCAGTGTGGTCAGATTAGGATGATAATACTGCCAATACCCATCCCTGCCAGTGTGGTCAGATAAGGATGATAATACTGTAATACCCATCCCTGCCAGTGTGGTCAGATAAGGATGATAATACTGTAATACCCATCCCTGCCAGTGTGGTCAGATAAGGATGATAATACTGTAATACCCATCCCTGCCAGTGTGGTCAGATAAGGATGATAATGCTGTAATACCCATCCCTGCCAGTGTGGTCAGATAAGGATGATAATACTGTAATACCCATCCCTGCCAGTGTGGTCAGATAAGGATGATAATACTGTAATATCCATCCCTGCCAGTGTGGTCAGATAAGGATGATAATACTGTAATACCCATCCCTGCCAGTGTGGTCAGATAAGGATGATAATACTGTAATACCCATCCCTGCCAGTGTGGTCAGATAAGGATGATAATACTGTAATACCCATCCCTGCCAGTGTGGTCAGATAAGGATGATAATACTGTAATACCCATCCCTGCCAGTGTGGTCCAGATAAGGATGATAATACTGTAATACCCATCCCTGCCAGTGTGGTCAGATAAGGATGATAATACTGTAATATTCATCCCTGCCAGTGTGGTCAGATAAGGATGATAATACTGTAATATCCATCCCAGCCAGTGTGGTCAGATAAGGATGATAATACTGTAATATCCATCCCTGCCAGTGTGGTCAGATAAGGATGATAATACTGTAATATCCATCCCAGCCAGTGTGGTCAGATAAGGATGATAATACTGTAATATCCATCCCAGCCAGTGTGGTCAGATAAGGATGATAATACTGTAATATCCATCCCTGCCAGTGTGGTCAGATAAGGATGATAATACTGTAATACCCATCCCTGCCAGTGTGGTCAGATAAGGATGATAATACTGTAATACCCATCCCTGCCAGTGTGGTCAGATAAGGATGATAATACTGTAATATCCATCCCTGCCAGTGTGGTCAGATAAGGATGATAATACTGTAATACCCATCCCTGCCAGTGTGGTCAGATAAGGATGATAATACTGTAATATCCATCCCTGCCAGTGTGATCGGGTAAGGATGATAATACTGTAATATCCATCCCTGCCAATGTGATCAAATAAGGATGATAATACTTTAATATCCGTCCCTGCCAGTGTGATCGGCTAAGGATGATAATACTGTAATATCCATCCCTGCCAGTAAGATCGAATAAGGATGATAATATTGTAATATCCATCCCTACCAGTGTGATGGGAGAAGGATAATAATACTGTAATATCCATCCATGCCAGTGTGATGGGATACGGATGATAATACTGTAATATCCATCCCTGCCAGTGTGGTCAGATAAGGATGATAATACTGTAATATCCATCCCTGCCAGTGTGATCGGATAGGGATGATAATACTGTAATATCCATTCCTACCAGTGTGATGGGATAAGGATGATAATACTGTAATATCCATCCCTACCAGTGTGATGGGAGAAGGATGATAATACTGTAATATCAATCTTAGCCAGTGTGATCGAATATGGATGATAATACTATACCGCCCAACTCAGCCAGTGTAATGCGAGAAGGATGATAATACAGTACCAGGCTACCAGCTTTCAGGACTCAATGACTTCACTTAGCCCAACCAACTATTTACTGCGGGCTCCACAAAAAACACAATCGGACTCAAGTCTCATGCTGTTCATTTGTTTAAAGAAAATATTTAGTTTTAAAATCGTTTTGACCACTAGCCCCCCCCCCCCCCCCCAAAAAAAAAGTGAGGAAAGAGGTGGGGGAACCCTTGCGATGACCCCCGGTAGAGAAATCCCGGGGATGTTACAAATGATTCCCGCGGCCTCTCGCAGTATTTACATTCTCCAGCCGAGTGTAACATGACCGTTTCTGTGAGCAGTTTGTCTTTTTGCTGTGAGAGCAGGCTGAATTGCTGATTATCATCTCCATCTCTGCCCTTCCTCCCACCCCCCTCATGACAGAACATCTCCCCACAGAATGCCGTCCATTGTTTCCCAACCTAATGGAGAAATGTTTTGCTATTTGACGGTCTAGCGACCCACCCCCCCCCCAACCACTCATGTAAACTCAACACAAAATATGCTGTTGTTGTATTTTCATGTCGTTGTTTCCTATTCACAGCCACTCTGAACATACAACAAACTATTCAAGTCAAATCTTTAAAAAAACTTTTTTTTTCCAAATTACTTCCTTTTCTTTATTAATTTGTTTATAAATTGAATCATTGTTCTGAACTTTTCAAAGGAATATATATATATATATATATATATATATATATATATATATATATATATATATTCAAAGCACTTTAAGTATTAATTTAGAAATTCATAATGTATAAAGTTCCCTTAGCCCTAATGGGCCATCGGGGCAGATGAAGTGTAGAATTCATCTGTTTCTATAACCTCGGCATATAAAGAGGTTGTGTGGTTAGCACAACGCCCAGCCGCCTTTACTTCCCCAACTTAAGGTACCCATTTAAAGCTGGGTGGACTTGTGGGACGACTATGAAACAAATTTCACCTGGAAAAATTCCCATGGTTCTCACCGAGGATCGAACCCAGGACTCTCAGGTCGACAGTCGAGTATCTACACCACTCGGCCATCCGTCCCACTCATAATGTATGGATGTTCTTAAATTGTACTTTTTTTTTTTTTTTGTTTTTTTTTTGTTTATTGAAAATTTAAAATAAATAAATATTTATATTTGTAG
>JAGDYQ010000007.1:13115765-13165665 GCA_021962125.1 Bulinus truncatus
ACACACACACAACATACACAATACATACATACATAAGCCGATGAACAGTTCATTTCTTAACAAGTACACAGATATAATCAAAATGTATAAAGACACAATTCACAAGAACACAGACACAATCCACAAGAACACAGACACAATCAATATGCACATTGACACGATCAAAACATTGCTTCACCTATCCACCATTAATGTAATCATCAATATGATTTCAGCGACTTCAACCGTCTCCCTTAAAGTGCCCTCATGCTCCTCCTCTCCCCCCCCCCACCCTAAGAGTCCACAGACAGACCCTTCCCCCCCCCACACACACACCCACAAGTGGAAGTAAACGGAGGCCTGTAATGAACCTTTCTGTAGCGAGACAACTGATAAATTGTAATAATGGGCTTGTGTTGTTGACGCACCCCGCGTATTTGCCCGTGTTTGCCCGCGTTTGATTGACAGTTTATTTTAACGCTCCGGGAATCATGTCAGCTGTGAATACTCATCCCATCAGCGCCTCTTTAATAACCTCAGCACTCACGCACACACAATTTTACATACACACACACGCGTTGTCACATGTGATCCTACGGCAGGGAAGGTGAAAGCAATTAGACTACACCGGACAGATCCAATCATACATACACATTGTACTCTCAAAACCATCATTTAAATCCCTGTGAACAATGACGTTGATAATACATCCGATCCTACGAAAGGGAAGGTGAAAGTAATCAGACTACACCGGACAGATCCAATCATACATACACACTGTACTCTCAAAACCATCATTTAAATCCCAGTGAACAATGACGTTGATATATCCGATCCTACGGCAGGGAAAGTGAAAGTAATTAGTCTACACCGGTCAGATCAGACTGTATACTCTCAAAACCAAAAGAAACCTGAACGCAAACTCGAGTTTGTCTATCTAAATGTCAAACTACTTTCCTGTCCCCATAGTGCTAATTACGGAAACAATTGATTTGAATTGATTTTTCTTAATGCGCGGGAAAGTCGCATTTTTCAGTAGCTCAATATGTTATTGTTCTTTGATATGTTGCATTCAAAATTTATGTATGTGCGTATTTTATATGGGGTATATTAATTTGTGTTAGAAGAATATAAAAAAAACTCTTCTTTATCTGTTTCAGTGCGATTGCCTAATACTACCATAATGTAGATAATTTATGTATTTATTGCTACATATCAACTAATATAAAGATATAATTAGTTCAATATATCGTTATCACCCACGCCTTTAAGTTTAAATAATTATTATACTAATTTTTTTTGTTAATAAACAAAAAAAAAAACGCAGTGGCTACGGTTACGCTCAACGCGCATGCGCTCTATCGCTCTAGACGGACTGTATTTTTTTGCCGAATTTTTTTTTCGGGGTCGAGCTATAGATATTGTTCCTATCCCTAACCCCATCCCTAACCTTAACCCTATCCCTAACCCTATCCCTAACACTATCCCTATCCCTAACCCTAACCCTATCCCTAACCCTAACCCTATCCCTATCCCTATCCCTAACCCTAACCCTATCCCTAACCCTAACCCTAATCCTATTCCTAGCCCTAAAAAAATAGTCCGTCTAGAGCGTAACCGTAGCCACTTCGAAAAAAAATGCATCATCTGTACTTTTATATTTATGAGCTTGCACGTCAATAAATCATTAGACCAGGACGAAGACAGTCGCCATTAGTGTGTGTCTGGCATTGATTGGTCCAATTATTTGAAAACCTTCATTTAAATTTATTTTTGATCTAAAAATGAACGTGGTTGAACTTTTTTTTTGTATTTTTCATTCGTTATCATTTAATTTTAGTTTTACGTTTCATCGAAAAGAGGGGGCAGGGGAGTGATGAGGTTTCCGGTTCTGATTGGGCGTTGACCATTAATGACCGGATATAGTTATGTAAATTTGGAGTTATAGACTGCTAAGGGTTCAATATTTTCAGACTCTTCGTGTGTTGCTGACTGCCTCTGGTGTATGGACAGGCGGGTGAAACACATTGTGATGTATATTACATGACTTACACACCATGATATACACACCACGACCTACACACCATGATTTGCACACCATGATCTACACACCACGACCTACACACCATGACCTACACACCACGACCTACACACCACGACCTACACACCATGACCTACACACCATGATCTACACACCACGACCTACACACCATGATCTACACACCACGACCTACACACCATGACCTACACACCACGATATACACACCCCGACCTACACACCATGATCTACACACCACGACCTACCCAAAATGATATACACACCACGACCTACACAACATGACCTACACACCATGACATTCACAAAGATATACACATCACGACCTACACACCATAATATACACACCACGACCTAAACACCATGGCCTACACACAATGACCTATTCGCCATGACCCACATACCATGATATACAAACCACGACATAGGCACCATGATATACACACCTCGACTTGCACACCAAAACCTGCACATCATGACCTACTAACTATGATCTAGACACCATGACCTACACACCTGAGTTTAAGATGATTCTGTGCAATGTCCGGCGTTGACTTTTCTTCCATGGCCATAACGGACGACGACCAGCCGGACCTCGGCGACATCTAGGAGGAAGTCATTACGTCATTTACTGGGAAAAAAAATAAACAACAGAGATTGAGGGTGAAAGGTAACAAACTGTAACAATATTTTTCTGTTGGTTGTAACAGAAAACACTTGAATTTGCTCACAGTAGCCATTACAATCACCATACAGCCAATCAAATCAAAGACTACACAGATGGAGACAAAACAGACAGAACTGGAAATACACAGATGCAGACAAAACAGACAGAACTGGAAATACACAGATTCAGACAAAACAGACAGAACTGGAAATACACAGATGGAGACAAAACAGACAGAACTGGAAATACACAGATTCAGACAAAACAGACATAACTGGAAATACACAGATTCAGACAAAACAGACATAACTGGAAATACACAGATTCAGACAAAACAGACATAACTGGAAATACACAGATTCAGACAAAACAGACAGAACTGGAAATACACAGATTCAGACAAAGAAGACATTAGGTTAGGGAGAGATAGCAGGCAGATTGACCTAGTTAGACAGAAAAACCTGCCATTAAAAAAAAGCAGATTTCACATTATTTTTTTTTAGGAATGCGAACTAATTTTTTGATCAAGTACAGTACCTGGTATATTGAAAGTACATTTTTTATTATTAAACTATACCTAAAATATGGGATTATAAATTAAACCCTTCCCACGCAAAAAAAAAAAAAAAACCTTCCAATACCCCCCACCCCCCACCCACACACACACAGGCCCACCGACAGAAATTTCGGGCCCCCGGGCAGGGCTGTCACGCCCCCCCCCCCCGTGCTGATAATAATATTTTCAAAAGTTGATTGGCCAGCTCAGTGCGGGTCCCTAAAACTCGCCGGGCCCCTGGGCATTCCCCCCCCCCGCCCCCACCCCCCTCTCGGCGGCACTGCCCCCTCTTACACACACTTCAATTTGCCATATAAAAAATTTGCTGGTAATATTTTTTCTTAAATTCGATATTCCTTAAATGATTATCTGAATCTGTGTCTTGCCAATAATAGATCAGCAGATAAAAAATATGTGGTCGGGAAACAAAAAAAAAATATCTGCTGCTCAGTGTTGACTGTTGTGCACACACTATGGCGGTCGTCGCATGGCAACCAGAAATTTACGCGCAGTAAAGTCTCAGGGTTCTAAAATGTAAAATAATAATAATAATAAAGAAATGAAAATAATATTAAATGCGAAATAGCGACGAGGAGGAAAAAAAGCAGTCCACTCCATAGCTTTTTATGATTGCAGTAAACGGAACGACAACCGAAATAACGGACCAAAGTTTGATAACTCTGGGTATTTGGGGTGGAAAGGGGGGTAACTCTTGATACGGCAGATTGTACTTTATATAATCTTAAGTGGCTCATCAACGCATATAGCGACCCGTGCGACAGTTACAATGAACCATAGATATATAAGACTAGATCGCTTATGGGCTATGCATAGACATATATTGTGCGGACCATAACTTTAAAAAAGGGAAGAGTACAATTCTGTATAACCTGATGGCGTAGTACGCATAGAAACCTTAAGTAACCGAAATAAATAGCAGAAGACATTTTGCATTGTTTTCCTTGACAAATTTTCAAAAACTTTTTTTTTCAATTAACTTTGAATAAAATGCCTTCGTGTTGTGTACCCGGTCGTTTGATTATATTATTACTAACCGTCAAATATAATTTTTTCGGACACATAAGTAGATTTTAAAAGCGCCAACCTCTAGCATGAATGGGGATTTTTTATTTTTAATTAAAAGGAAGGAAATCTTTTCCGGTAAAAAATAAAGAACTGTACAGAATTGTACTCTTCTCTTTTTAAAGTAGGGGTCTCGAATACAACACTTTTTCGGTCTCTATTAAATAAGCATAAGCGATCTAGTCTTATATATCTATGCAATGAACACTACATAGTCCGGGCCAGTGTTGCCAGATTTAAATAAAAAAACCCGCCAAAGTTACTGTGGCACCAATAATCAAATCTTTAAAGATGTGTAGCCTACAACGGTTTTTTTTTTTTGTTAAATTATTATTTAAATTGATTACCAATATTATTATCATGTCAATAAGGAGATCTATTTATAGTAGAAATGATGTCATGAATTGTTTGACACTTACGAGTGTTTTAAGTGGATGCGTGGAGAGTACGAACACATTTTTTTGTTTTTATAATTCTTCTAGATTACCCAATCATGACTCACAAAACTTTATCAGTGGTCATATGACGTCATATGAGAATTTTTACACTAGGGATTTTCTCACAACGGGGAATAGGCCAGTCATATTGGATACAAGTTTAACAAGAAAAAAATAAATAATAAAGTGAAAGTCATGCGGTTTGAATGACTCATATTAACTAGTGTGAAATGTCGCGTGATTCTGATGACTTGAAAAAACAAAATCTGATTAGATTTGTGATTGGCTCGCCCCTTCTCTCTCTCTCCCCCACTTCCCCTCACCGGGGGGGGGGGTGCTCCGTCCAGGTTAACATGCTACCATAAATGAAAAGAATGAGTGAAGAACTAATTATCAATCTCAAATGTTCTGGATCAAAGGCTCTCAAAATGTGTACGATTCAAGATCCTTTAATAATACTTTTCGATTTTTTTTTAAATGTTTTTTTTTTTTTGGCTTACATGTGAAGATGATCTAGATGAAAGGGAAAAAAAAAAGCATGAGCCAAATACAACATATCTTTCAACATTATTTGATACAACATTTTTTTTTCAGCGGTTCTCACGATTAGATGATTAGGACATTAAAAAACAAGCAATTTAAGTCTTTTCCGTTTTGGACAAAGGACATTTTAGAGCATTTTCGTGTACGGTCACGCCGGACGAAATCCGTATTTTTTTTTCCGGGTTACAGCCATAGATAATATTATTTATTTTGATAAATACAGAGGGAAGTAATCATGTTGAATAACTGTTACAAAAATAAATAATGATTACGCCCCTTTGATTAGCTTTTATTATTTATATTTAAAATATAAGCAAAACGGTACATAAAAAACTCTTATATTTTGGCCCTGAGAGGTCAAATCGCGAAATGGACTTTTGATGTACACTTTGCAGGCCAAGACCTAGAAAATGATATATACATCATGGGTCTAGGACTTATGGTTGCTGAGATATAAGGAGCTCCATTGTTAATATAGCTTATATAGTAAAAACGGTACTTTATAAGCCCCCTTTTACGGCCCTCAGAAAGCAGATCGCGAAATGGTTGTTGAGATCTAGGGTGATGACGGACAGACAGACAGACAAAACGGGGACAATAGAAAATGCTCTAAAAATCATCTACGTAATTGAGAAAACACACACACCTATTCTCGATCACTAAATTATACATTAATTAATTCAAAGTTTGGGCGACACCAGCCCCTTAGCGTGAAAATTCTACAGCAGGGGCCAGGCATTCTACAGCAGGGGCCAGGTAATAGCAGAGGGGGGGGGCAGGTAATACATTTTACTAAGTAGAGCAAATAAGCAGAGGGGGGCCAGACAAAATGCATGGGGTGGGCCCGGCCCCCCGAACGCTACGGGCCTGGGCGGCACATGTCAATTGGGTTCACACCCTACCACCGGCGTTGGGACCCTTGTCAATGTAAAAGTGCACCTCACAATGGAGCAGGTTAAAATGAAACAACAAGAAAACATGCATAAAGGGACATAATACTCGCGATTCATGTTTAGGAATGAATAATTAATTCCCCTTTGATTTGCTCCTTGTTAGCTTAATTTACAATCAATTTTAGAAATAAATACACATAAAAAACCAGTGATGCAAGTGCTGGTTGACCAGATATTTTGGTGATGATTACCAGATATTTTGGTGCTGATTGACCAGATATTTTGGTGCTGATTACCAGATATTTTGGTGCTGATTGCCAGATATTTTCGTGCTGATTGCCAGATATTTTGGTGCTGATTGCCAGATATTTTGGTGCTGATTGCCAGATATTTTGGTGCTGATTACCAGATATTCTCTAAAAAAATAAAAGAACGGGAATAATTGATTATAAAGCACACTTAAAAAATGTTCAGGATGGTTCAGATATTGCTACTGTTGCGTGCTGGGTTTAATTTTGGTTTGTTTGGTTACAATGATGATGTACAAACACCAAACAACAGAAGAGTCGAATGCAGGCTTTGTATTTTCCTTCTTTAATCTTAATGTTTATTTTACAACATCAAATCTTTACATCAAAAGTTCATAACATAACATAATCCAATAGTCTCTAACGCCTTCTATATATATATATATTTCTACTGCTGTCTTTTACTACTAAAATTATGCTCTGACTAGGTGCTAGAATAATAGTAGACTATAGTAGACTTCGTTATATCTCACGACCACTCTCTTACGCTTGCTCACACACATACGCGCATGCAAACACACATGCGCGCGTACACACACACACACACACACACACACACACACACACATAATCTGGATTATCAGGAAACTGTCGGTGAAGCAACATATGCTACTCACGTGAAAATGTAATCATATGGTTTTGACATTTGTGTCATAACTTATTGATTCCCCCCCCCCCCTCCTCCTCTCCAAAGAGCATTCAACCTTAGCCTCCAGGTGTTACTGAGTTATAATAGAAATAAATAAATTCAATACGTCAAGAATGTTTGCGAATAAACATATATAAACATATATAAACATATATGGCGAAAGGTTACCGGCTGGACTTACCGATGTCATTAGTTTCAATAAACATATATGGCGAAAGGTTACCGGCTGGATTTACCGATGTCATTAGTTTCAATAAACATATATGGCGAAAGGTTACCGGCTGGATTTACCGATGTCATTAGTTTCAATAAACATATATGGCGAAAGGTTACCGGCTGGATTTACCGATGTCATTAGTTTCAATAAACATATATGGCGAAAGGTTACCGGCTGGATTTACCGATGTCATTAGTTTCAATAAACATATATGGCGAAAGGTTACCGGCTGGATTTACCGATGTCATTAGTTTCAATAAACATATATGGCGAAAGGTTACCGGCTGGATTTACCGATGTCATTAGTTTCATTCTCGGGGGGAGGGGGGGAGGGGGATGTGATTTATACAGATAACGTTAGAATCAACATATAATTTTTAAAAAAGTCAAAGCATTAATGGAATAGATCTATTTCCAGTTGCAAGTAACAATTTTTGTAAATAATTAATAGAGGACGACTTTGACACAAATTTGATCAGTTATAAATCACATTCATGAGTCAGAGTGTGGATCGATTTATTTGTTTTTTCATGAACGTAAATTTGTTGAGAAGTAGAAAGTAATCGAGGCACCAAGAATGTCAATAATAAAAAGCTCTAATCTACGAAACGAGATAATTTTAGAAAGGAAAAAAAAACAAACATTTTATCTCACACAAACACACATACCCCCCCCCCACACACCCCACACACAAAGAACAAGCAACTATTACAACAAACAACAACTACAACAAACAACAACTACAACAAACAACTACTACAACAAACAACTACATTTCAACAACTACAACAAACAACAACTACAAAAAATAACAATAAATAGCAATAACAACAGCAGCAAACAACAACTACAACAATCAGCTGCAAACAACAAACAACTATTACAACAAACAACAACAAACAACAACAAACAACAACAACAAACAACAACAAACAACAACAAACAACAACAACAGCAAACAACAAACAACTACTACAGCAAACAACTACTACAACAAACAACAACAACAAACAACAACAATAAACAACAACAACAAACAACAACAAACAACAACAACAAACAACAACAACAAACAACAACAAACAACAACAACTACAGCAAACAACTACTACAACAAACAATAACAACAAACAACAACAACAAACAACAACAAACAACAACAACAAACAACAACAAAGAACAACAACCGACTTTCGGATATTTTTATTTCACCCAGAATTCCTATTAAAATGCGAACAGTGTCAAGTTAAATCAAAGTTTTAGATCGCTACCAAGTCATCCAAAGTGCATCTATAGATTCATTAACCCAATGTGTTACAATGTGTTACAATGTGTTACAAGGTTTGGTTAGAAAGCTGTTACAGATTCTGTTACGAAACGTGTGTAACATGTGTTTGTGTGAAAAAAAACCCACCGATCAAAGGTGTTCACTCAACCGTATCAATCCTTTACATTCACGTGTTTTTTTCTCTTTCCGCTTTCATTCGGTGTCAGGCACATAAACACGCTTAGTGCATACACATTTTATAATTGTTTAATCTTAGCATTAGGGCAGAGGCAGACAATTAAATGTCGCTCTTGTGGTTCCTCCTTTCCAGTTGCACCGCTGTCGAGGTAACAAGTTTAAAAAGAATCCACACAAAAAAACAATTTTTTATTCCGTATTTGTAAAGAATGGCCTCACATGGTCTTTACGTTTAACACATTTATATATGGCCTCACGTGGTCTTTACGTTTAACACATATATATGGCCTCACGTGGTCTTTACGTTTAACACATTTATATATGGCTTCACATGGTCTTTACGTTTAACACATTTATATATGGCCTCACGTGGTCTTTACGTTTAACACATTTATATATGGCCTCACATATATTTCTTTAACTACTGAAAATAATAAAAAAAATATAATTTAACAGATGTAATATTTTTTGTTCACCTTTTACTATTAGATTGATCAGTGGAATCGATCAGACCCAATCACCATTTCACTAAAGTGCATCACCTGAGTTTGAATTCGTTACTTTGTTTATCTATTATTGTTTTATTTCCGTAACTTTAATTAAAGCAGAGATTGTATCGCTTATAGGAATTTATGAATCAGGAGTCTTAATATTAGTCAAGGACGTGAAGACATATTTGAGATAGATAGATGTACTGAAACATAGATGGATAGAAAGATAGATAAATGGATAGGTGTACACTCACGGATAGATAATTAGACATAAAAATAGATAAACAGACAAATAGTAAGAAAGGTAGATAGACACACAGACTGATATAAGGATAAACAGACATACAGATAGATAGATAGATAGATAGATAGATAGATAGATAGATAGATAGATAGATAGATAGATAGATAGATAGATAGATAGATAGATAGATAGATAGATAGATAGATAGATAGATAGATAGATAGATAGATAGAGATAGTTTAACTGGTACTTATAGTCTTACAGATTGCCATATAGTCATTCAGATAAGCATGTGCTTAGGCAGGCATATATATATATATATATATATATATATATATATATATATATATGTGTGTGTGTGTGTGTGTGTGTGTGTGTGTGTGTGTCATTACGTTAAAAACAATGTTAGACCACATGTAAGAAGTAAAAACTATATAAATGCCACAAAATGGCATCGTTTCGAATTCATTGGACATCCCCACCCCCCTCAAAACTCCCTCAGTGGCGCCCGGGACGGGACCTGAAACTGCCGCTCCCGTTACCATACCGAAAATTCTAAAGTGGTGAAATGGAAGCTTCTTGTTGATAGAAAATTAAGTGCCGCCCTTTGCAGACTCCCCCCCCCCCATCCCTACACGGCCCACCCAGGGTCCTCTTAGTTACGTCACAGTCTTCTTCAGCCCCCCCTCCCCCCTCAACTCCTTCCACAAGCTCTCAACCTCCTTTTGATGTAAATCACAAGGAAAACACATTTAATGCATACAACCTAATAGTAGGGTACACATCTAATCATTTCTGTGCATAATTATCTTTTTGATAATAATAATAATAATAATAATAAAAACCTTCATCAAAGTACAAGTTACGAAAACCTACGACAACAATAATAATAACAACAACAACCAAGAATGAGGAATTAAACGCAATCCTTACCCAAAGATCAGCAACGAATTCAAGGGGAGTTTAGCCGTTCACAAATGTTATTTTGGGTCAATTTCTTCCCTTCTCTTCTGCCAATCCATTGACTAAATTAAAAAAAAAATTTCTAGCGGTGCTATTTATATACATTCGAAGAAAAAAAAAAGGGTCACAAAATGTAACTATATTTCCATTGGTTGGCACTGAATCATGAATCGATTCGCCATGATTCAAAACAATTACGTGTGATTGTTTTAATTCAGCGTTCACTGTTCGAATCTGATTAGGAAAAAAATCTCTAAAAGTCGGTGTCAAATAAATCTTCACACCAAGGACTCTCAGAAGCAATTTTTTAGAATGAGATTTCGACGAGCTTTTGAGCTAAATATCTCGCTTCTGCCTATGAGCTAACGGAATAATATTTACACTGAGCATCTGTCTATGAGCTAACGGAATGATATTTACACTGAGCTAAATATCTCGTTTCTGTCTATGAGCTAACGGAATGATATTTACACTGAGCTAAATACATCGCTTCTGTCAATGAGCTAACGGAATGATATTTACACTGAGCTAAATATATCGCTTCTGTTTATGAGCTAACGGAATGATAGTTACATTGAGCTAAATACCTCGCATCTGTCTATGAGCTAACGGAATGATTTTTACATTGAGCTAAATGATAGAAACAGAGGAAACCTAAAAAAAATTCGGTTCAATAGACAGACAATAAGAAGTTCCAACAGATAAATAGAGAAGCATGTATAGAGAAAGCCAGACATGAAGACAGAAAAACAGGCCGAGGGCACAATAAATAGTTCTACCCATAAAGGAAGGACGATCACAGCATCTGCCAGGGGCCCCGTGTTAAATAGGTTTGGATCAGTTGGGTTAGGGCCCAATTTTCAAACAATATATGGGCCCGATAATTGGAAGCGACGTCCTTAACAGTGGAGAGGGGGGTGGGGGCTAGATACCCTCAATTACACTTGCCTATGGCCCCAAAACGCAGTGCCGAACCTAGGGATTCGGGGGCCTTGGGGCTTGGACTCTTTGGGGGCCCCTGCATTTTGACATGCAACACCATGACATGAGATAATGTACTTAATATTTAATGTAAAAAAATTTTTTGGGCCCCCCCTCAAGCTGGGGCCCGGGGGACTTTTGAGTTTGGACCCCCTCCTCCCTCACCCTAGGTACGCCTCTGCCAAAACGTACCTTTGTTTAGAACCCCCCCCCCACCAAATGTTCCATTGAATTGGACCCCAGTTACGTAAGAACGGCCCCTTGCACACATGAAAGAAAAAGACCACCAAGAAGTACAAGCCAGATCAATGTGGCAAATACAAAACCGTTGACCTCATTTCGCGCTGCACGAGACACTGTTTGAAAAGAATGAGGTCAACCAATAATGTCAAATTTGGTACACTCGACCTGCATTACAAGCGGGTGTCAAGTAATGTAACTCAGTGTTGTTGTTATACAACCAAAAACGTGACTCGAGACCAGTGTTTCCCAAACTTTCGACATCTGAGAACCCCTAGTAAAAAAAACAACACAACTTGCATATTGTTTTTATGGTCATAGTTTCCCCTCATTTTATTGTTTTCCCTCATTTCATTGTTTCCCCTCATTTCATAGTTCCCCTCATTTCATAGTTTCCCCTCATTTCATAGTTCCCCTCTTTTCCCCTCATTTCATAGTTACCCTCTTTTACCCTCATTTCATAGTTTTCCCTCATTTCATAGTTCCCCTCATTTCATAGTTCCCATCATTTCCCCTCATTTCATAGTTCCCCTCATTTCATAGTTTCCCCTCATTTCATAGTTCCCATCATTTCCCCTCATTTCATTGTTTCCCCTCATTTCATTGTTTCCCCTCATTTCATAGTTTCCCCTCATTTCATTGTTTTCCCTCATTCCGTCCATAGTTTCCTTAATTCCATCCATAGTTTCCCTCATTCCGTCCATAGTTCCCCTCATTCCGTCCCCCTCATTCCGTCCATAGTTTCCTTAATTCCATCCATAGTTTCCCTCATTTCGTCCATAGTTCCCCTCATTTCCATAGTTCCCCTCATTCCCATAGTTCCCCTCATTCCGTCCATAGTTTCCTTAATTCCATCCATAGTTTCCCTCATTCCGTCCATAGTTCCCCTCATTCCGTCCATAGTTTCCTTAATTCCATCCATAGTTTCCCTCATTCCGTCCATAGTTTCCTTAATTCCATCCATAGTTCCCCTCATTCCGTTCATAGTTTCCCTCATTCCGTCCATAGTTTCCCTCATTCCGTCCATAGTTCCCCTCATTCCGTCCATAGTTCCCCTCATTCCGTCCATAGTTTCCCTCATTCCATCCATAGTTCCCCTCATTCCGTCCATAGTTCCCCTCATTCCGTCCATAGTTCCCCTCATTCCGTCCATAGTTTCCTTAATTCCATCCATAGTTCCCCTCATTTCATAGTTTCCCCTCATTTAATTATTTCCCCTCATTTCATAGTTTCCCCTCATTTCATTATTTCCCCTCATTTCATAGTTTACGCTTTAGCCGTGCATCCTCTCAGCCCCGGTGCAGTGCGCTACCCCGTCAAACTCCCACACTTAGGGAACCACTGCTCTAGACATACGAAACTGGGGGGGGGGGGGGGGGGGGTCAGGAACTTTAAAGTGCCGTAACCAGCATCAATACCTCCTCCCCTCAACCACTTCCCCAGCTTGTGGTCCGGAAAAGTCCTAAATTGATGAAAATGCACCCACCCCCAGTCCACCCCCGGGACTTCTCTACCCGAATATATAAAATACTAGATCGCTTACTTCTTTTATTGTTATGATTATTTTTTTAATCGTTTGAATTGTGCTTTAACATTTCACAGAGCAAATCCATCTCAGTATTTTAAAATGTTATACTGAATGTCACTAAAATATGTCATTCATACTGAGAATATCAAAATAATTTATGCTCACCACCTGACTGTAACAAAATATTATTTGTATCATATGATATTTTATTGTAATCATTCAAGATCGTGTTGTTTTTTTTTTAAATATAAGCGTTTTATGTCATCCAAAAAAAAAAAAAAAAACACGACTAACATACAACAAACTTATTCTCAACACTCATGGCCTGCCTTAGGCCGATTTGACCGATTGCTTCAAATTTGGCCCCGCGCCTGGCACTGGCCCTGCAATTTGCATTTAGCATTAGTAGTAATAGTTGTTATTGTATTCGAAACAAAAAATGAAGAGGGGGGGGGGCTCGCAAGCATCCGTTAAATTGGGCCCTGCAATTCGTAAGGCCGGCCCTGTTAAAACTGCCGTGTAAAAATATGTAGGCCATAGTAGAAAGTAACCCCCCCTCCCTTGCTGATTTTAGAAAAACGATTGTTCTAGTTTTATATCTTGTATAACTATGGTATAAAAAAATGTACAATTTTGACCCAAGAGAACCACCGTACAAAGATGATACATATGTTTTGGCTGCTTGACTTGCATGATCTCTTTAAGGACTTTGCTTCGCGGATATGACCAAATGTTCTATTTTTAAAACAGCACATTACGGCATGTGACAAGGTTGGGCCGAGTTGGCCAGGTATGAGGTCAGAGAGAGCTACATCTCTTTTTTTTTTAATAAAAAAAATATAAAACTAATAAGCTTAAATGTCTGACATCATCGCGTCAATTTATTTAGACTTGGTGAAGAACTAAATAAAATTAAGAGAAGACAAATAAACAACCTGGCTAGTTAAGAGCCTCTTGGAGCCTTACGAAGAGCCACATAGGCCATCTTTGGCTCATAGCTTCAAATTAATGCCTAGCTGTATAGTTATTGAAACATATACATGTGTGTATGAATGTATTCCCTCGCCGTATAGTTATTAAAACATAACAGGTGTGTATCAATGTATTCCCTCGCCGTATAGTTATTAAAACATATACAGGTGTGTATTAATATATTATCTCGCAGTATAGTTATTAAAACATATACAGGTGTGTATTAATGTATTCCCTCGACGTATAGTTATTAAAACATATACAGGTGTGTATCAATGTATTCTCTCGCCGTATAGTTATTAAAACATATAGAGGTGTGTATCAATGTATTCTCTCGCCGTATAGTTATTAAAACATATACAGGTGTGTATTAATGTATTCCCTCGCCGTATAGTTATTAAAACATATACAGGTGTGTATTAATGTATTCCCTCGCAGTATAGTTATTAAAACATATACAGGTGTGTATTAATGTATTATCTCGCCGTGTAGTTATTAAAACATATACAGGTGTGTATTAATGTATTCTCTCACCGTATACTTATTAAAACGTTCATAAGATGGTATCCTCAAATCATCTCCTTTTTTACCTCAATTTGTAAACAAATAAACATAAAACATTATTAATAACAGGGATATTCCAGTCAAATAAACATGAGTATATATTTGGACACTCAGTGTTGAAACATAAATGGTTATTATTACACATTTAAATTTATCGATTAGCTTTCTATTACACATTTGAATTTATCGATTAGAATTCTTAAAGCGAGCACTCTCAGCCGTATGTCTTTTATAAGAACAAGTTAAATTGAAGACAGTTCGATAACCAATCAGTAATATTGATATTATTACATTTATTGAGTTTTGTTTTTAGTAATTTATTTTTAATTTAACACCAAATTCATTAAATTTTTCTGAATAATAATTTTTTTTAAAAAAGTCGCACTTTTCATTGTATAATTTCTTGGTTTCATTGAAACGAAACATATTCTGTGTAAACTATTTCCCATTAAAACACTCACCATTTTATGGCCCATCACATGATAAAATACTGTAAACAAGGCATTTTTATTATTGTTTCTGTAATTCAAGCAGCTTTTAAATGCGTGTAAAAAAATAAAATAATAATTGTGTCCGGGAATTTCCCGATATTAGCACCATTTTTATCCTTGCATACCGAGGTAAACGAAACTAGGATAAACCATACAGATTGGCCATTAAAGAACCGATAACTGATACCGACGGGGACCCTAAAGCCGTGACCTGTGTCTGGGAAGCATACCATCTCCTTGCTGGTGGTCCTGGTAGTTGCCGCGGGTATCGATATAACGATACATCGATTCGAAATCGAAGACGAGAATTGAAACATTGGAAGTTTCTCTTGTCTCCAAAATTAGTTTCATGATAAGGAATCGGAATACGAAATCGTATCCGAACCATATATTGTATCAGAACCAGGTATCCGTATCGGAATCAGGTATCGCATCGAAATCGGAATCAGACACCGTATCGAAATCAGGTACCTAATCGAAATCTGATATTGTATTGAAATCAGGTACCTTATCGGAATCAGATATCTTATCGGAATCAGGTACCTTATCGGAATCAGGTATCTTATTGGAATCAGGTAGCTTATCGGAAGTTTATAACATCAGAAACGTAGGTTGGTTAAAATTTTGGTTTTCAAAGACTGTCAATGGCCCTTCCAGATCTACGAGTTGCCCCAAATTTCGGGGTCAACGGGTCTCACTAAGTGATTGACGCAACTTTTAATGTTAAATTCATCAATGGCCAAAATCTTTTTTTTTATTTAATTTATTATCAGTTTTAAAAAAATTTGAATATTAAGTACAATTATTTAAAAAAAAATAATACTATAAATAATTATAATGAATAACAAATGTTGAAATGAAAGTTACACAGGCCAAGCATTTAGGTTACAAGATTATTAGCTGTGTATTAAATACTAACATTCATTACGTTTGATTGCTGGCTTCCCCCCCTCCCCCACCCCCATACCTCATTATTCAGCGGTCTCTATAGATGGGCGTTAACAAACCATAAACCAGAAGCCATCATCGATAGCTCTTGTACAGCTTGGAATGGGTGGGGGGAATGACATCAGAAACAAAGGGGGGAGATAAACAGGGACAATTAGACACCAAATCTCAGTAGAACCAGGGGAAGGGGAAACGGGCGGAGACACACAGACACACCATACAAACAGACTCACACACACACACACACATACACACAATAACGTGCAGTGGGACATCCCCTCCTTCCCCACCCCCTTTTCCTTTTTTTTTTGTTTGGACATCGGAAATAAGATGAAAAATGCTCCAATGAAAAAAAAAACAATAAAGGGAGAGGGGAAGCAATTCACGTTAATGCGTCCTTCAATCTCATGATTAAGTCCCTTGCTCACCTCACCCCCCAAGCCCTCCCCCACCTTCTAAAGCCTCGTGTATAGTAGTACAGCACCACCCACCCTATCTGCTACACACACACAAAGAGAAAGACAACACTGAATGAGTTAATAAAGCGAACTGCAAACAATAGAAGTGGATCTATGTCTATGGCATAGCGAATGTAGTAGAGCCAATTGATTCGTTTTGTCGTGTAAGTCGATTGGTGTTTTTGATAAAAAACCATATATATACTGTATCGAAATAAGGTACCTTATCAAAATCAGGTATCTAATCGGAAGCATATATATATGCTCAACCCTATGTAATGTAATAGTAAGTGTGTGTGTGTGTGTGTGTGTGTGTGTGAAGTCCCTGTAAGGATGAGATGAAATCTCTTAAATCCTATAAAGGACTAATGGGACGTTTTTTATGGAGCCTTTCTTTCATCCCCACCATAGCCGATGGTCATGGAGGCACCACGGGAGATATAGGGGGGACTTTAGCCATGACATGAAATTTACCTTGGTCCTCACGGAAGATCGAACCAGGTACTTTCAGGTCGACAGTCGAGCGCTTTACCGCACGACCATCCGTCCCCTTAAATGAGAGCGATAGTAAGAAGAGTACGCCATTGTTTCTAATTCTGTTTATTAAATAAAACAAAGTTTAGAAAAAATAATTATCAGTCATTTAAAACTATTAACTAAGGAAAATTAGTCTTGCCTAAGCAACAACAGATTCTAAAGTTGTTATGTTTATTAATGCAGTGCTTTTTTATTTACTTTCGGAGTATCTATTAAAATAATAGCGATTTGGGTTCTGCGTTAAATCGAAAGTAAAGAATTAATACAACAGTATTTCAGTTTAAAATACAATCATGAAAAATTGGAACTGCGCGAAACCAAAAATAACTTAGCCTACCGATCAAACCTCACATCCAGATGTTTTGCTCAAGGGCTTAGGGCACGTTGCTTACACAGCTATATAAACGCTTCGAGTCATAGTAGCGTAAACCACAAATCTAGCTTAAAACGCTTCAAACGATGCCCAAGCTATACCCCGACTGCCGACTGTCGATTTCCGACAGGCATACAGTCATACAGACACAAACAACAAAGTCGGCCGTTTCCGTGAATTCATTACATTCTATTTCAGCCCGTTACACTTAAAAGGATATTAACAAAGTAAAATGCCTGTAGTGCATGTCTGAACGGCAGACACAAGAAAATGACAGGAGATAAAAATAGATACGTTTTGAAAAAAAAATCGATTCGGATTATGATCCTAGTACAATTAGGTCACCAGATGTCTGTATATAAACTGAGCTTGATAGGGAAACCGGTGAACCTGTCGGGACCTGTTTATGTTTGATTTGACCGTATACCTGAAAAGGGGGTGGGGGGGTCATTGCTTGGGAAGGCCGATAGATAAGACCGGCCTGACCAGATGACTAGGCCTGTCTGACCAGACAACAAGTAAACAAATGGTTTCTCTTAATTTTTTGTTAGCGCTTTAATCGCGAGCACCATCTACATACTGTAGTAAGTGTATTCCTATCTACATACTGTAGTAAGTGTATTCCTATCTACATACTGTAGTAAGTGTATTCCTATCTACATACTGTAGTAAATGTATTTCCCTAATCTGCATACTGTAGTAAGTGTATTCCTATCTACATACTGTGTAAGTGTGGTTCCTATTCCACATACTGTGGTAAGTGTATTCCTATCTACATACTGTAGTAAGTGTATTCCTATCTACATACTGTAGTAAGTGTATTCCTCTATCTACATACTGTAGTAAGTGTATTCCTATCTACATACTGTAGTAAGTGTATTCCTATCTACATACTGTAGTAAGTGTATTCCTATCTACATACTGTAGTAAGTGTATTCCTATCTACATACTGTAGTAAGTGTATTCCTATCTACATACTGTAGTAAGTGTATTCCTACCTACATGCTGTAGTAAGTGTATTCCTATCTACATACTGTAGTAAGTGTATTCCTACCTACAAGCTGTAGTAAGTGTATTCCTATCTACATGCTGTAGCAAGTCTATTCCTACCTACATACTGTAGCAAGTCTATTCCTACCTACATGCTGTAATAAGTGTATTCCTATCCCACCATATCCCATCCTATCCCACCGGGTCTAGACATCCATGTCTTCGACTGCCGACCTGAAGGTACCTGGTTCGATCTCCGGTGAGGACCAATGAAAATGTTTCATGTCTCGGCTCAAGTTCCCGATATGTCTCCCGTGGTGCCTCCATGACCATTGCACTATCGGCTATGGTGGGGATGAAAGAAGGGCACCATAAAAAAAAAAACGTCCCATTTGTGGTTAATAGGATCTAAGAGATTTCATGTCATTCTTACAGGGACTACACACACACACATGTCTCCCGTAGTGCCTCCATAGCCATTGCACACCTAATACTATGTGCACACCCTGTCATGGTTATCGGGGGGGGGGGGTCCCATTTGGATCAAGAGATAAACATAACGCCTTGATAGGTAGAGCTGTTTTTATGTGTATAGACAAACCAGGCAACTGCATGGGGCACCCTCTGCCAATGGGCCCCCTTGTAGTAGGTTCTATTAAATTTGCTGTTTAAAAGGAATGCCCTTTTGCCTTAGGGCTCCCTCATTTGTCTTGAAGTCTCTGTCTAGCCCCCCCCCCTCAAAGACTTAATCAGGGCTGCTTATTATTCTTAGGGTCTTGAATAGTCATCAAAGTATTTATTTAAGTTTTACTTTTGAAATTTATTTAAATTGATCTGTTAATAAAAAATGAACAGCTGAAATATATCTCTATACTTATAAGAGGCATTTGTTGTCTGTCTGTCTGTCTGTCTGTCTGTCTGTCTATCTGTCTGTCTGTCTGTCTGTCTGTCTGCCTGCCTGTCTGTTCCCTTATAACTCAAGATCCAGATAACCAAATAATGTGAAATTTGTTACACATACACATAATTACATGGGGAAGGTTATAGGACAGGTTTCGTTTCATCTCGATGGGTAGTTTAATTGTAATTAATTTTTTTTTATTTTAGTATTTTACTATATTAACGTAATCTCGACGGCGCCATAAATAAAATTCCTCTGTGACGTCATTTCCCGATGTTCGAATAGAACTTGCGCGCTGGTGCTGTATTGTGCCTTTGTGATGCAAAGAATTGTTGATGTTTTTTCATGCTCTCTGATTTGTACAGTTTGAGGAAGGTAAAGGAATGAAGAAGGATTATAGAAGAAGTGTGAAGCCATAATAATAAGTATATATATATAAAGAGAGAGAGAGAGAGGGGGGGGGAGGGAGAGAGAGGAAAGGAGGGTGGGAGGGAGGGAGGGAGGGGGAGAGAGGAGGGAGAGGGATGGATGGACAGGGGGAGAAAAGGAGGGAGATGGGAGAGGGGAGCAGGGGGGAGGGAGATCGGAGAGGGAGCAGGGGGAGAGAGAAAGGAAGGGAGGGAGAGAGGGGGTGGGAGCGAGGGAGGGAGAGAGAGATAAAGAGTGAGGGGGGCAGGGAGGGAGAGAGAGGAAATGAGGGGGAGGGAGGAGAGGGGGAGAGAGGGGGAGGGAGAGAGAAATGGAAAGGGGAGGGAGGGAGAAAGGAGGGAGAGAGGGGTTAGGGAGGGAGAGAGGGGAGGGAAGGAGAGAGGGAGAGGATGGAATAAATGGGAGGAAGAGATAAAGAGAAAGAGGGGGCAGGGAGGGAGAGAGAGGGAAGGAGGAGGGAGGGAGGATGGACGGTGGGAGAGAAGGAGGGGGAGAGGGGAGGGAGGGAGAGAGAGAGATGAAACGAGAGAGGGGGTAGGGAGAAAACAGAAGGTAAACAGAAAACCTTATTTTAAACCCGGGCAAAGCCGGGTACTTGCAACTAGTTAACAAATAAGTTAAATAAACTAAAAAAATAAAGATTCTTACCTTGAAATAAAGCGGCTGATGTATCTGTTCGGTACGACATTTTACAAACTGTGACGTGACTGATAGAAGTCCAGTCGAATCCTATCCACAGTCCCAGAACATTAAGTGTAAAAAAGTCAACAGAAGAGAGAGAGAGAGAGAGAGAGAGAGAGAGAGAGAGAGAGAGAGAGAGAGAGAGAGAGAGAGAGAGAGTAGGAAATGCCATTCGATGCCAACAAGAGATAGCCATTTACTGCGTTAATTGATAGTGGGCAACAGTCCCGCAGTGTGTTAACAGCGATACACACACACGCAAATACGCTTCCGTTTTCAACCAATCAGCGCTCCGGACACAAATGAAGCAGCAACCGTGTGAGCGAATTATAACAACAAAAGATAATGGACGCAACGATATTAATAAATATTATGTAAACACCATATCCCATTGCCGTGTGTACTGTAGCGTGGGGTTGGGGTTTTGGGGGGGGGGGGTATGAAACCGGGCAATGAAAGAAAAGAAAAACATAAAAAGGGAAGGAGGAGGGGGGGAAACAACTTCATCTGGGTTTTTATTAACTTAAACGTCCGAGAGAAAATAAAAAAAAATAAAAGAATCGAACACCGGAAACCATTTTTGTTTTGTTTATTTATTAATTACTGTATTACAACAATGTGACTTGGTAGTGGTGATATTGATGATGGACGGTTCCTCCATCTAATCTTGCGCCCTTCCCCAACCAGACACCTAGGGGGGGGGTGGAGGTGGAAAACGCCCTTCAAACCACTGACTTCTACCAATTGTTTCAAGTCATTTCTTTAGAAGATCACAAAAGGACTTGGGACCTGAACATGTGTTTGGGAAGCACCACGCTCCTCACTCGGGACCTGAACATGTGTTTGGGAAGCGTTTTGTCTGAACCACTCTGCTTGTTTGTTCTACTTAGTAACATTTTTGTCCTGCACCCCCCCCCCCAACCTGCTTTTGGCCTGGCCCCTGCTGTAGAATTTTCCCCGCTGCGGGACTGGGTGGGTGGGGGTACTTCTATAGTGTTACTCTGAGCGAAAGAAGATTAAATGATAAAAATATATGATCTATATATACCTACATATACGTATATATATATATATATATATATATATATATATATATATATATGTGTGTGTGTGTGTGTGTGTGTGTGTGTGTGTGTGTGTGAGCGTAGGGCGCTTGTAAACGAAACTCGATCTGGGCTCCGCGAACTGGAGCCTACTGCTAAGCTCACCTCTGCCGTTTTTCCATGTGTGTTTGTATGCTTGTGAGCAAGTGTGTTTGTGTGTATGGGGTGGGGGGGGGAGGGGAGAATGGGAAGACGTCGTTACATTTTAAATTACGTGTATGTTCATACAGAGATGTAGATAGCTTTTCTTGCCGCCCTGTATGAGTTACATTTCTTGGCGCCCTTATGAGTTACATTTCTTGCCGCCCTATATGAGTTACATTTCTTGGCGCCCTATATGACTTCGCGCCCTGTATGAGTTACAATTCTAGGCGCCCTGTATGAGTTAAAATTCTTGGCGCCCTATATGAGTTACATTTCATGACGCCCTATATGACTTCGCGCCCTGTATGAGTTAAAATTCTTGGCGCCCTATATGAGTTACATTTCTTGGCGCCCTATATGACTTCGCGCCCTGTATGAGTTACAATTCTAGGCGCCCTGTATGAGTTAAAATTCTTGGCGCCCTATATGAGTTACATTTCATGACGCCCTATATGACTTACAATTCTTGGCGCCCTGGATGACTTACATTTCTTGGCGCCCTGTATGAATTCCATTTCTTGGCGCCCTCCTCCCTATCTGAAAGTGCTAAAAACCCTCTGTACTCTTACTACGCTCTGTACTCTTACTACGCTCTGTACTCTTACTACGCTCTGTACTCTTACTACGCTCTGTACTCTTACTACGCTCTGTACTCTTACTACGCTACTGTCTTATTAAGCAATTACTTTATTTGCACAAAACTTCTAGTGATTTAAAAAAAAAAATAATAATAATTTTTAACCACATACAAATCACTGTGATCATTGTTTATAAATTAATGAATATTTAAAAAAAAAAAGATAAACAATTTCACAAAAAAACAAATAATAAGAGTTAGTCAGTAGTACAAAATATCCAGCGGGTTCATCTCACATGCAAACGGACCCAGATATGAACAATCTCTGTCGTTGATGGGAAACAAGTATTCTGAGAGTTGGCAACAGTCTTCAATTCCATTTGAATTGTCCGGTTGACCTGTTGGCATGGTATTAACACAAACTTAAAGAAAGTTGAAAAATTTTCCAATAGATTTTTCTAACTAGACTAAGGTTTCGAACCAAGGAATGGTGTTAGATATTTTAGCATTAAAAAAAAAAAATTATTAAGAAATCAAAAAAAAAAAAATCTCAAGAAAATGGGCTCATTAATTTAATGTCGTAACATAGTTTTTGTCTGTTTTTTGTGTGTTTTTTTTTGTTGTTTTTTTTTTTGTCTTTTTTGTGTTTGTGTGTGTGTGTGTGTTTTGTTTTTTGTGTTTTTTTTGTGTGTGTTTTTTGTTTGTTTTTGTGTGTTTTTTTATATTTTTTTTTGTTTTTTTTTGTGTGTATTCGTGTGTGCTTATTTGTGTGTTTTGTGTGTTTGTGTGTATGTGGTTTTTTTGGGTTTTTTTGTGTGTGTTTTTTGTGGTTTTTTTTTGTTGTTTGTGTGTGTGTATGTTTTTTGGTGTGTTTTTTGAGTGTTTTTTTGTTGTTGTTTGTGTGTGTGTGTGTTTTTTTATATTTTTTTTGTGTTTTCGTGTGTGTTTTTTGTGTTTTTTAAGTGTTTTTGTGTGTTTGTGTGTGTGTGTGTTTTTTTTTTGTTTTTTTTTTGTGTGTTTTTTATATTCTTTTGTGTTTTTTGTGTGTTTTCGTGAGTTTTTTTTTGTGTTTTTGTGTGTGTTTGCAGTGTGATCCGTGACATTGGCCACTTTTAAGCCTACCGTAAAATACAACGATATGGTTGGTTGATTCTCATCACCTGATCTAAACAATTGTCCACTCAGTGTCCTGGATATCTCCATTTTGTCATCGATCCATTGAAACACCCCCTCTGTATCGATATCATCCAGACCTATCCAACAGTCTTGGGCGATATTTTTAATCAAATTTCTCAAGATGTCCAGTTTTTCAAGGTCTTTCATTGTGTATAAATGAGCGTTTTGATCTGCAGTTAAAAACAATTTTTTTTCAATATTACAGTATTTTTTAAATGGCAAAGTTAAGCCTAAAATTAAATGTCTAAAAATAAAGCATGGTTACTTCCGTAGGCCATGTGGGCTCGTTACTCTGGGCTACGTCAGGTACCCATTTAAAGCTGGGTGGACTTGTGAGACGACTTTGAAACAAAATTTCACCTGGGAAAATCCCCATGGTTCTCACAGAGGATCGAACCCAGGACTCTCAGGTTGATAGTCGAGTATCTACACCACTCGGCCATCCGTCCCGTGTGGTAGTAATTGTTAATTTAGTTGTGGGTTATACGGCGAGTGCCTACTTAAAACCACAGATATCTATGCTTAAAATGGGATAATCTACAATGTATTGTATTACTACGCCTGTATTGTATTACTACGCCTGCCCCAGCATCTCTAGGTGCTGTCCACGTCACGTTCTATTTTTAGAAACACAAACAGAGCAAGACCGGCTCACTCAACGCATCAAATGTATCACATAAACTAAACACATTTTTTGCTCATTAGACAAAAAGGGACGATTAAATGAGAGCACTGATTTTTTTTTCAAGCCGGAGTTTGAAATTCTAGGGACCAAACTTTTGACTAGAGCCCCCGCCCCCCACCCCCACCCCCCGCTCTGACCCCCATATTGTACAACAAGATAGATACAATAAAACAAATTTCGAAAACGAAGTGGCTACGGTTACAGCCAACGCATGCGCTCTAGCGCTCAAGCGCTCTAGACGGACTATTTTTTTTTTAGGGCTAGGAATATGATTAGGGTTAGGGATAGGGTTAAGGATATGGTTAGGGATAGGGATAGGGTTAGGGTTAGGGTTAGGGATAGGGATAGGGATAGGGATATGGATATGGATATGGTTAGGGTTAGGGTTAGGGTTAGGGATAGGGATATGAACAATATCTATAGCTGGACCCCGAAAAAAAATTCGGCAAAAAAAAAATAGTCCGTCTAGAGCGCTAGAGCGCATGAGCGTTGGCTGTAACCGTAGCCACTGCGTTTCGAAAACGATGTGGCTCCTTTCACCCCTCCTCCCCCCCCCCCCCCCCCACAATCCTTCGATACTTGGGGGGGAGGGGGTCCCAGACAAGAGCTATTATAGGACTAAACTAAACATTAAACGAAAAAAATAATAAAAAAAAAGGTTTCGTTACTCCTGCATGCAGACTCAGCAGACGTGTAATTCAGACTATCCAGTGACAGCCAGACACAGTAACTGGTCATGGAGCCCCTGGCAAGCTGAAAGCTGTCCGTTGTGTTACAGAACGCTCCTCTGGTGTAAATATCTGTTGTCAAGGAAACGGACTTGTTGAATGATGGGCTTATCCAAGATCCTGAATTCAGTAGGACTGACATATATTAATATGTGAAATCAATCTGCTTAAGAGTGCATTAATACATCCGTATTCAAATTCAATCATTTTGTCAAATCCATTTTATACCATATCTTGCAAGATCTGATTTTTTTTATACCATATACATTATATACTTAGAGATTTAAATTAGACACGTCACAGATACTTAGATACATCACAGATACTTAGACACGTCACATATATTTAGAAACGTCACAGATACTTAGACACGCCACAGATACTTAGACACATCTGCCAGCGCTTTAAAAACTTAATAGGTGTCCACATAGATAAGTCATCAAACATCAAGAAAGACACAAAACATTAAAAAGTATTAACAAAAAAAACAACAACAGCAGCAACAGCAACAACAGCAACAGCAACAGAAACAACAACAACAGCAACAGAATCGACAACAGCCGCAACGACAGCAACAACAATAACTTTAACCACAACATCAAAAATAGCAACATTAACAGAAACAATAACCACAACAACAGCAACAGAAACATTAACAGCAGCAACAACAGCAACAACAACATCATCAACAACAACACAGATGCACAAACCTGTGATACTAGCCTATACAAGCACCTAGTCTTAAAGATATGCGCCTTACGCCCAGAGTACATGGTATATAAGACATAGAATGACTGAAGGTCAGTAAAAACTAGGCAACAGTCAATTATATAAATAGGGTGTTTCCATTATACACACTGAAAAGTACTGTAAACATTTTAATTAATGATTCACATTTTAATAGAAATGAAATGAGAGCTTGAAAAAATAAATAAATAATGGCAGTGTTTAGCAGAGCTCGTTATTACAGGCTGTGTAAATATTATCCCGTTCCACACGAGGTTGATTATCATCAAAGCGATGTATTGAGCAGTATCGATGGGGCGGATTTAGCATTGTGTCACAAGAAGATTTTTTTAATGATGCACAGAGCGATTACTTTCTAGCGATATCTGTAATCGATTCTTCGCTGAATATCTTGAATGCATGCGTATTATAGTAACCCAAAATACCGTGAATCGTGATTTTTGGTTTTCGTTCTTAGAAAACGAGGGGTGGGGGTGGGGGGACCGGGGGGGGGGGAAGGGTCAGCGGTGAATAGTTAATACTCTAAGTATGGTCAAAGATTTTCACTGGAAATATTTTATATCAGTACCACAGTTTAAAAATAAAAGAATCTATATATAAACACAACTTCAAGACGCAAGACTATTTATAGATTGTGGAATTCCCGATACGTCAAGACCACACCTCGCGTTGTTTCGCTCGGGTTAGGTCAAAGTTCAACTTTGCATTCCATGTATTTTCTCCGAAGATGTCAGCCTGTTATTTTGTTTGATTAAAAATAAAATTACATTAATTATATTGATTGACAAGGCGGCGTATTTTACGCCGCAGGATGACTAGTTCTTTATAATTTACTTGGTCTGTCCGGAATCTTATGTCCCCCCCCCCTTTTCCCCCTTTTCATCTATCATCTATTAATAAAAAAAAATGTTCCCTTAACCCCAAAGGGCCATTGGCGCAGTTGAAGTGTATTGTTCATCTGTTTCTGTTTCCTCGGCACATATAGGGATTTTTGTGGGGCAGCACAACGCCCAGTCGCCTTTATCTCCCCAACCGAGGTAGACTTGTGGGACTTTAAAAAAGCTTTCATTAGGACTAGGACGATTTCCCCATTGGTAATCACCGAGTATCGAACTAAGGACTCTCATGTCGTCAGTCGAACATCATCTACACCACTCGGCCATCCGCCCCCCCCCCCCCACCTTATAATCTATCAATGGCGATATTCTATTAAATTGTGCAGAACAGTGTTTCCCAAAGTGAGATACGCTTACCCCCGGGCTGGGGGGGGGGGAGGGGAGGGAAGGGGAAGGTACGCAAAGAGTTTGGGGATACGCGCTGTACCGGCTGAAATGATTGGGTAAACATTGCACAGCTAAAACGAAAGCAGTAAAACGATTGGTCATTTTAAGAGCCTACCGTAAAATACAACGATATAATTGGTTGATTTTCATCATGCCATGATGCCATGACCATATGAACAATATATGCAAGTTGTTTTTTTTTTGTTTTTACTTAAAGCACGGTATATCGAACATTATTAAAGAGGGTACACAGATGTCGAAAGATTGGGAACCACTGACGTACAAATCTAATTGCTACGTATAATCAGGCAACCCAAATGGTTAAATGAAGCGACACCAAAGGTCAAGCCAGCGAACGGTTTTGACACAAAACAATCATGAGAATTCTATAAAGTTAGGGCACGACAATAGACATGATGCACACACACAATAGACCAAGTGCACACAATAGACCAAGTGCACACACAATAGACCAAGTGCACACACAATAGACCAAGTGCACACACAATAGACCAAGTGTACACACACAATAGACCAAGTGCACACACAATAGACCAAGTGCACACACAATAGACCAAGTGTACACACACAATAGACCAAGTGCACACACAATAGACCAAGTGCACACACAATAGACCAAGTGCACACACAATAGACCAAGTGCACATACCTCACCTAATGTGCACATGCCGGTCATTTTATCAAAATGGAAGTTGTAGCAGATCTTCTTCAGGCTCAAGCATCGGATGGCGCACTGGACAAGACTCCCGATGGACTGGCGCGTGGTCAGTGTTTCCATGACAACAGAGCTGTCCGTCACTCGAGTGAACGTAGAAACGAAGAGCTCTCCTACGTCAGAAGATGCTGAGGAGTTAATGATCGTATACATTGAAAACGTCAGCGCATCTGAGTTTGAGCTTCGTGTAATTACATTATCGTAGGCATGAATGTGGATTAATTGAATAAACACCCATATATGCAGCCATTTAACACCCATGTATGCCGCCAGCCATTAAACACCCATATATGCAGCCATTAAACAACCATGTATGCAGCCATTAAACACCCATGTATGCCGCCAGCCATTAAACACCCATGTATGCAGCCATTAAACACCCATGTATGCCGCCAGCCATTAAACAATCATGGATGCAGCCATTTAACACCCATATATGCAGCCATTTAACACCCATGTATGCCGCCAGCCATTAAACACCCATATATGCAGCCATTTAACACCCATGTATGCCGCCAGTCATTAAACACCCATATATGCAGCCTTTAAACACCCATGTATGCAGCCATTTAACACCCATGTATGCCGTCAGCCATTAAACTCCCATATATGCAGCCATTAAACACCCATGTATGCTGCCAGAAATTAAACTCCCATATATGCAGCCATTAAACACCCATGTATGCTGCCAGAAATTAAACTCCCATATATGCAGCCATTAAACACCCATGTATGCTGCCAGCCATTAAACAATCATGGATGCAGCCATTTAACACCCATGTATGCTGCCAGCCATTAAACACCCATGGATGCAGCCATTGAACACCCATGTATGTCGCAAGCCATTAAACACCCATGTATGCAGCCACAAACACCTATGTATGCCGCCAGCCATTAAACATTCATGTATGCAGCCAGCTGTTAAACATCCATTATGCCGCCAGCCTTTAAACACCCATTATGCCGCCAGCCATTAAACACCCATGTATGCAGCCACAAACACTCATGTATGCCGCCAGCCATTAAACACCCATGTATGCAGCCATTAAACACCCATGTATGCTGACAACCATTAAACGCCCATGTATGCTGCCAGCCATTAAACAACCATGTATGCAGCCATTAAACACCCATGTATCCCGCCAGCCATTAAACACCCATGTATGCAGTCATCAAACACCCATGTATGCTGCCAGCTATTAAACACCCATGTATCCCGCCAGCCATTAAACACCCATGTATGCAGCCATTAAACACCCATGTATGCCGCCAGCCACTAAACACCCATATATGCTGCCATTTAACACCCATGTATGCAGCCATTAAACACCCATGTATGCAGTCATTAAACACCTATGTATGCAGCCATAAAACACCCATGTATGCAGCCATTAAACACCCATGTATGCAGCCATTAAACACCATTGTGTGCAGCAAGTCTAGCTGCTTACTACTTTATTTGTGACGTGCAAGAAAGTTCAAATATAAAATATATAAGTTTTGAAATATATTGAAACTGTGTGACCCATTAACTGACATACAATAAAGTTACTTTATAATAAAGTTACTTTATAAAAATGTTACTTTATAATAAAGTTACTTTATAATAAAGTTACTTTATTTCGTACAAGTCCATTGTTAAAAAATAAATAAAAAATAATTTCTTTGAAGTATTTAGAAAAGTTATATAACAATTTAGAATAATTTTCATTAAACACATGAGTAAAAAACATTTTTTTTTGTGAACTTACCACAAGAACACAGCGAGGATATAATAAAAACGCATAGATAGCTCGTTGCTATAGCAACCATCCTTACAGCGAATAGACACAAGTATGGCAGAAAGAAACATCCTGTCCAGTATTTGTATCAATGTGAGTTTTTTTTTTGTCACCTTCTAAGCAGAAGTGACACCAGAGAATTAATCAAATTGTAATGATTGATTATATCGACCTGTATACTGCTATCTGATTACAATTTAAATTGTTTCTGTATTAAGAATGAAAGGCTGGTACGGTCGTATGAGGTCATACAACTCAAATAATACAGACGAAAGAAAAAAAAAACTCATTTTTATTTATCTGGGTTTTTTTCTGTCTGAAGAGAAAACTTAGAAATAAAATGTGTGGCCAAACTTATATATACTCCCATAGACTCCCACATACTCCCATAGACTCCCACAACTCCCAGATACTCCCATAGACTCCCACAACTCCCAGATACTCCCACAACTCCCATAGACTCCCACATACTCCCATAGACTCCTACATACTCCCATAGACTCCCACAACTCCCATAGACTCCCACAACTCCCAGATACTCCCATAGACTCCCACAACTCCTATAGACTCCCACATACTCCCATAGACTCCCACAACTCCCATAGACTCCCACATACTCCCATAGACTCCACAACTCCCATAGACTCCCACAACTCCCAGATACTCCCATAGACTCCCACAACTCCCAGATACTCCCATAGACTCCCACAACTCCCAGATACTCCCATAGACTCCCACAACTCCCAGATACTCCCATAGACTCCCACATCTCCCAGATACTCCCATAGACTCCCACAACTCCCATTGACTCCCACAACTCCCATAGACTCCCAGATACTCCCATAGACTCCCACAACTCCCATAGACTCCCACATACTCCCATAGACTCCCACAACTCCCAGATACTCCCATAGACTCCCACATACTCCCATAGACTCCCACATACTCCCATAGACTCCCACAACTCCCATAGACTCACACATACTCCCATAGACTCCCAAACTCTCAGATACTCCCAAAGACTCCCACAACTCCCAGATACTCCCACATGCTCCCACATACTCCCATAGACTGATGATGGTGATGATGTTGATGATTATGAAGATGGTGATGTTCATGATGATGATGATGATGGTGATGATGATGATGATAATGATGGTGATGATGATGATGTTTATGATGATGGTGATGGTGATGATGATGGAGATGATGATATGATGATAATCGAGATGATGATGATGGTGATGGTGATGATGATGATGGTGATGATGGTGATGAATGGTGATGGTGATGATGGTGATGATGGTAATGGTGATGATGGTGATGGAGATGATGGTGAAGATAGTGATGCTGATGAAGATGATTGCGATGATGTTGATGATTATGATGATGGTGATGTTCATGATGGTGATGATGATGATGATAATGATGGTGATGATGATGATGTTTATGATGATGGTGATGATGTTGATGACGATGATGATGGAGATGATGATATGATGATAATCGAGATGATGATGATGGTGATGGTGATGATGATGATGGTGATGATGGTGATGAATGGTGATGGTGATGATGGTGATGGTGATGATGGTGATGATGGTGATGCTGATGAAGATGATTGCGATGATGGTTATGGTGATGATGTTGATGGCCATGATGGTCATGATGATGATGATGATTATGATGATGGTGATGATGATGGTGATGATGATGGTGATGGGGATGATGTTGATGATGATGATGGTGATGATGATGATGATGATGGTGATGATGATGGTGATGGGGATGATGATGGTGATGGTCATGATGATGATGATGGTTATGATGATGTTGATGGTCATGATGATGATGATGGTGATGGTCATGATGATGATGGTGATGATGATGATGATGATGATGGTGATGATGATGATCGAGATGTTGATGGTGATGATGTTGATGGTGATGATGTTGATGGTGATGATGTTGATGATGATGGTGATGATGTTGATGGTCATGATGGCCATGATGATGATGATGACTATGATGATGGTGATGATGATGATTATGATGATGATGATGATGATGGTGGTGGTGGTGATGATGATTATGATGATGGTGATGATGATGGTGATGATGAAGATGATTATGATGATGGTGATGATGATGATGATGATTATGATGATGTTGATGATGATGAGGATGGTGATGATGATGAATCAGACTGTATGCAAGACTGTGCATTCTGGCTTTATGTGTTTTTTTATTTGTTTCAGCCAAAACTGAATACATTTTATGTCTGACACTAGGATACAGTGAAACAAGGCGATAAAGGTAGATGTAATATATAGCATGCTTTTAATTGTAAGAGTACTAGCCAAATATACAGTAACAGACTAACTGACGTTTAGTACATTCCTGAATACAGTGCTTAGAAAGCTAGCCTAATACAATTGACATATTGATACAATATATGTTTACATTACACAAAACACGAAACTGTGCAATGTTTTTCTTTGCAATATCAGTGGCGTAGCGAGCTTAACTCGCGCCCGGAGCACGATTTTTTTAGCGCCCCCCCCCATTCGAAAACCATATAATATTATATGTAAAATATACCATTTGGCGCCCATTTGTGAGTAGCGCCCGGGGCATGATGCCACCTTGCGCCCCCCACTACGCCACTGGGCACTATCCAGTCTTCATGATGACATCTCCTAAGGCTCTGAGAACAAACGCAAGGGAAACAACTGTCATGGCTTAAGAAATTTTGTAAATATTAAAGAATGACATGAATTAAAAACTGATAACTTGGTAGTTATTATTATTTTTTTTTTTTTTTTACATTTTCACCCCTCAGACACTGCCGCCCTGGTGTTTTGCACCCAGCGCATTCCTGATATGATAACACAATTTAACGACGGAATGTTTAGCTCTTTATAAATTATTTAAAGAATGCTAATATATTTTTACTCTCCCCTTGCAACTTAACTATCGTTGTTTTTTTTTTTTCTTTTTCTTAAAAAAACAAAAGGAACAAATGCTAAGGGAAGTAATTGAGTATATTGCTCCGCTAGCGTAGGTTTTTTTTAACTTACCTCCCTTATAAACCACTCGTTGATCAAGATACTTCAGTTGTTATGGCATCACGCTACAAAGATACACTGGCATCGTTTAACGACTAAATCAAACTTTGAATCACTCTATTGACATAAAATGGATCCAGTCGATTCTATATATTAGTAAACACGACGTCTAATATTAAAGACTAAATGTCCAACGAACTTTTCACACAATACCTACAGTGACTACAGTGCCTACAGTGACTACAGTACCTACTGTGACTACAGTACATACAGTTCCTGCAGTAGTCAAGTGGAACACATTTTGTTTTTTTAAATTACTCACTTCATATTTCAAAAAACACCATCTTACTGATTCAAAAAAGATCACATAAGTGTATTTTTTTACACACACACACACACACACACACGCACATATATATATATATATATATATATATATATATATATATATATATATATAGTGGCGCCGAGAGCCAACACGGGCCCCAGGGCAGGACATCATTGTGGGCCCCTTAATAAACAATAAGTCGTGACAAAATTGACATAGTCGGGGCGGCCGGGCCCCCTTACAGATGCAGGCCCCCTAGCAATGACCCCACCTGCCCCACCCCTCTCGGCGTGCCTGTATATATATATATATATATATATATATATATATATATACATACTCTGACTGTGTGTATCAACGAGGACCATACAAAATAGCATATTTGGGAAATTTAATACGTGAATATAAATATAACTTTTTCAACATTTGTATTCCGGTCTAACAAATGAATGAATATAAATATAACTTTTTCAACATTTGTATTCCAGTCTAACAAATGAATGAATATAAATATAACTTTTTCAACATTTGTATTCCAGTCTAACAAATGAATGAATATAAATATAACTTTTTCAACATTTGTATTCCAGTCTAACAAATGAATGAATATAAATATAACTTTTTCAACATTTGTATTCCAGTCTAACAAATGAATGAATATAAATATAACTTTTTCAACATTGGTATTCCAGTCTAACAAATGAATGAATTTTCCAAGTCCACAACAAAACAATCTTGACCTTCAGCGCATGTCAAACTGGGGAATATAAGGAAATTATGGGAGATTAACAAAAAATATATCATTGAATTTGTACATAATGACATTGTAATGTATATCATGAATGGCATATAGAATTTAATACAAACATAATGACATTTAATGTATATCATGAATGTCATATAGAATTTAATACAAACATAATGGCATTGTAATGTATACCAGGGATGTCATATAGAATTTAATACAAACATAATGACATTGTAATACATACCAGGGATGTCATATAGAATTTAATACAAACAAAATGACATTGTAATGTATACCAGGGATGTCATATAGAATGTAATACAAACATAATGACATTGTAATGCACACCAGGGATGTCATATAGAATTTAATACAAACATAATGACATTGTAATGTATACCAGGGATGGCAGATAGAATTTAATACAAGTACATTTTTATTTTCTAATACTTTTTATCCTGTGCAACAATAAACTTTAAATCAGCTGCTCTCAACCTTTTGTTGTGACTGTACCCCTAAGTGTGGGAAACTGTCTCCGCGGATAACCCTCAAAACGTAAATTCGCGAATATACGTTTTTATTTTCACGATGGAATGCGGTTTGCTTTCTAGTGCGATACTTGGGCAAGGGATATGATGGCGAGTCACGCAGTAAACTTGCCATCGTCTTCAAACTCTTGGCTGTGTTAAACGAACATTACAGCTAATTAGAAAGGAAAAAAAAAAGGAAAATTCGATTTGGGATGGCTGCTTTACGGTGAGAAGGATTTACAATGTGCACGTTCTGGTGGTTAACCGTCCCACTAACTCGAAAGGTCAGTCAAGATGCGAGCCCCCCCCCCCCCTCTGACAACCCGATCCCAGACTCACCAAGGGCCATTGATCGCAAAAAAAAAAAAACTATACATACTTCTTTCAATCAGACAAGGTTGATGCATAAGCGTATTCATCGGTGGGTGAACCGAACTCTGAGCCGGGCCAAGACAACAGGAAGTCTCACGCCTTACCAGCCCCGTAGCCAAGGTGGGGGGGGGCACTGGGGGGCGTGCCCCCCGTAAGGTGTGGAGTGTCCCCCCCCCCCGCTTAAAAAAGAGGAAAAAATAAAGAAAAAGAAACTAAAATGAGAAGGTGCTGTTAAGTACAGGGATCTGATCGGGGCGTTAAGTCACGTGTGTCAGTACTCTGACCCTAAGAACCACACACGCAACAATGCACAGTAGCACAATGCTTAAAAATATCCAAATCAAGAAAAGACAAAACACGGTATTCCTCAAAAAACGAATGATATAATAAATAAGTTTAATCCTCAAGATACATGGAAAGTAAATCAATACTAGAATACAACAGTCCCGACATCGCCTGTGTACCTCCACAGCCTAACTCCTACAAGCGACTACCTCTGGCTGTGTTACCCTAACCACTGACCACAGTCCCACACACTAGACTACTGGCTAGTCCGTGCTAACTAGTTCCGGTCTCCGACCGTGAATTCCTTTTACCATTAAAGCACGCCATGCCCTTTAACCAATGCACAACAGTGCCCCCTTTCTGGGTATTGGTGCCTCCCTGCTTACTTTGACCTGGCTACGGGCCTGCGCCTTACTATCCCCAACTGACAAAATTCATATTTTCTTTTTAACACAAAACTTTTATGTTTCGCGGCCCCACACTGTGAGACTCACTGCACTTTAGTAATTGTTCTTTGAACTTCAAGAAATTGTGACTATCGATTGATTTTTGAACCATTTATGGTTTAAATACGGCGAGTAAAACACCCCCCCTCCCCCAAAACCCCCTTTCAAGATTTTCCCCACCCTTTTTTCTAATATTACATAATATTTTCTTAGAAAAGTCTGTTCACCATATCTGTGGCTCAACTTACCGCATACCGCATATATATATATATATATATATATATATATATATATACAGTGGATTCCGCTTAATTGGGACACCGCTTATTTGGGACAGCCGCTTATTTGGGACCAATCTCAAAGAAACCAAACCAAGAAGCCAATAGTAAATTTGTATGTTTAATTGGGACTTCCGCTTAATCGGGACAAAAAGCCTCGGTCCCGATGTGTCCCAATTAAGCGGAATCGACTGTATATTACACAAGGGGAACATACAACACCAAAATTGATAAGACTCTGAATTCGGCTTAAGCAGTAAAACACCTTTGTTTGGCAGACAATAAATATTAGTGTCAGTGCCAACTCATCCACTAAACACTGTACGCTAGCTGCTTTGTACACATTTAGGTCAAGTTAGTCCAAGTCGCCTGTCTTTTTTTTTTGTACTTTATGGCTCCATTATTGCGTCAGTATACACTCAGCTTCATGACACCTACGGCTTTTACAAGTATGTAATAAAGTTCCACACATTTTTATGTTTGCGCGATGATAAATAGCATGTCTCTGTGCGTGTTTTGTGGGCAGCATAAAGAGGGTCGTTTATAGTATTTGGGGGAGAGGGGGCGCTAGGTAAAGATAAATTTGTTGGCCCTTTGTAAAGCCACAATTTGGTGGGCTGTATGCAAAGGATCAATTGTGGGCCCTAAAAAATATATATTTGGGGCCCCCTAGACACAGTTTCATTTGGTGGCCTAAAGCAAATAATGCAGTCGTTTTTGCGAATCTCGGGCCCGTTAAAAATTTTTATGACCTTTCTGACCTATCATATGTTGATAAGTACTCGACATCTTAGGTAGCCACAATATAAAAAAGATCAAAAGGGGGCCCTCAAATTTTGGAGACCCCTAGGCAGTTGCCTGGTTTCCCTATTTATCAGAACGGCCCCCGCGTATAAAAACATATAATTATACAAACACAAGTCCGTATACTCAGAGTATATTGTACATAGTACAAGTATTCTTACGTCATGCTCTGTGTCACGTTATTAACGTCACGTCAATTCATCGTGGCATTTCATCACCTTAACGTCACCATGGTGTTTCACATGCAAAGAGCGGTCACGTGAAACACCACTGCGAGGACTGCAATCTAAAGAGTTACACGCCCCGGTAGACAGACAAAGGAACAGACAGACAGTGAGTGCTACTCCGAGGAGCAGACAGACGGTGAGTGCTACTCTGAGAGCAGACAGACAGTGTGTGCTACCTGTAGCCATTACTGGTCAGGAAGTACCGCACGTTGTTTCTGACCGCTGGACCGTGACCTGGACTTCGCTCACTTCCGGTGACGATGGTGACGTAACGACGAGATCTGTGTTGGCCGCTGTCCACAAAGTCTGGAAAGAAATTATATTGTGACTAAATGCAATCTGATTGTCACGTTTTAACAACAAAATCTGTTTAGTAATAAAAATATGACTTGCAACACACACTTTGTGATAGATGACAAGGAAAGTTAAAATATGAACACACAAACGTTCACCAGGACAACTTTCTCATGGAGGCCCCATTCAGGGCCTTCACTAGTGGTACAGACTTTAAACATGTCAGGGCCCCTGCCATTAAAGGTCACTACAGTATGTGCATTTGATGGTTGTGTGTGACCAGAGGGCCCCAGTGGCTGGCAATGGTTAGGGGGCCCAATATATTATCTTGCGGCCACGCTGGCTAGATGTATTACAGGGATTCTGTGACGAATTACCACAAGTATCTCATTATTTCTATTAGCATTGATAACGGCCCTGCCCCCAACCATGGGCGTATTCATGTGGGGGGGGGGGCAAATGCCCCCCCCCCCCTACATTTTGAAAAAATGTCATAAAGTTGTTATTTGCCCCCCCCCCCCCTGGAAAATTTTTGCCCCCCCCTTGAAAAATTCCTAGCGACGCCCATGCCCCCAACAAAAGGGGCGACTGTTACAACTGCCGTGTTTACATAGCCTCACCTTTAACCTTTGATCTCAAGAAATTCTGGAAGATCCTCATGGCCGTGAAGAAAGTGTAGCCCACCAAGCTGACGCGGTCTCCGCCCCTGATTTTGACGTCACTCTCCCCCAGGCCTAGGCAGCAGTCCAGGGCAGTGAACCTGCCTTCGTCGCCGCTCTCATCGTTTGAACTATCGTCATCCACATCATCATCGTCATCATCATCATCGCTGTCCGCGTCATCGTCCTCCCCGCTGTCCACCTCCTGCTCGCTGGTCAGTTCACCCAGGATGGACAGCAGGGTGTCCACGTCATCTAACGCCTCTGTGTCGGACATGGAGTGTGTGTGTGTGTGTGTGTGTGTGTGTATGAGACCTCTTGAATTCTTATGTGTAACCCGTTTTAAAAAAAACAAAAAAAAAAAACAAGACTAGAATATAACTAACACACCGTGTGTTGACACTCACTAACAAAACACATTGGAAAAATATCACAGTGCATTCACAATGTATTCACCGCATTGATGTAATAATATAGGTCAGTGGCAACATGATCACATACATCCAACTGGAATTTTAAAAAACAACAACAAATATGAACGGAAAGTGTTAGTAAATTATGTAAAGACTTTTGACAAAGTCTACTTGATTGTGTGTGGTTCAGGTGTCTGCGCTATGAATTATAACACTGGAGCGTACGATATTTGGTGTTTCAGCGGTTCTGAAACCGATGTTTTAACAACATAACTCATGGTTTTAAATGTGTCTTATGTCATATGTTGTCAGGGATGGCGCTTGGGCTCCTTATTACTTCTTTCTTTTATTTATTTCTCCTTCACAATAAACATAGACTGAATCGCACAAACACTTTCAATAAAAAACTATAAGTCAAGTTGACACAAATATGACACTGATCATCGCATGGTTGGTTTCAGGAATGGCGATGGTGTTCTTTTATCTTCTTTATATTTAATTACTTTCTTTCCTTTTCTTTCTTTTCACACAACTAATGCAAATTCACACACTGCGTTTTATTAATCAAAATCACTTTATTGAATGATCTAAAGCACTTATATCCAAGAGTGAACATCAAATATTAAATCAATTCTACACAATAAATTACAACATCAATTGTCTTTCCATCGATACAATACTACTGTTCCTACTCATCCCTTCGTTTCCTCCTAATTAACTCTAACGCGGTCAATCTACGCTCAGCAATTCCTCTCAACAATTCCTCCCGAACTAAACTAACATTCTCTTATATAGACTGGCTGGACAAAACATCCTATCATTCTCACATCTGCCGTTTGCTTGCTGATTCCACCCCCATTCAATGTATATTTAAGAGTTTGGTGAACCTAGCAGAATAAACGTGACATCGCACTTCTAATGTTAATTGAATTCTCCGCCCTGACACATTGTTTCTTGACTTGATTTAGTTGTAGCACAACCCTACCCTGAACTCATGAACCTTCCCACGTCTACGTCTCTTCCTGAATTCTACCTTGACACTATTCTTTATTGTCTAAAATTCCACTACCTCGTTAAAGTTAATGGGTTCTGTCCCCCTTTCTGTCCAACCGTCTCATATCGAATTACTTTAAACTGTCCCAACGCTTTAACTTAAATTCACCTACGCCCTGACCTATTTTCACTGTCCTGACATATGTATTAGGATTTTATCTGGTTGTGGAACGATAGATAGATAGATAAATAGATAGATAGATAGATAGATAGATAGATAGATATCATCAACAAACCCCCACCCCTCCCTTCCATCAATGAAACCAGTCCTTCCCCTTCTGTCCTGGTCTGTACATCTCAGATGTGGAGGATCACTTAGCCCAATGTTTGAGGGTCGGCCTGATTCGTTTGAGAATCCCCCCCCCCCCCGTCAACATCAAGACGTCACTCGATACCTCGTTTTACTCTTCCTTAACCCAAGACAACCTGAATGTTTTCTTGGAAGACATGCGCTGCGCACTAGTGATCCAAGTTGCCTCTCGTAATGCGTGCAGTTTAGATCAGTTGATATCGCTTGAGGGTCGACCCCTTTTTTTATGGTCTTTGTTCCCTGTTATTGCTTCCTTGTCCTCTCATCACATCTCACACACACCTTCAGCGATTACACACACCTTCAGCGATTACACACACACACACCTTCAGCGATTACACACACCTTCAGCGATTACACACACACACACACCTTCAGCGATTACACACACACACACATTCAGCGATTACACAAACCTTCAGCGATTACACACACACACACACACCTTCAGCGATTACACACACACACACATTCAGCGATTACACAAACCTTCAGCGATTACACACACACACACACAGCGAACTAGACATACTAACATATCCCAGATAATACATTTCAGACACATGCACATACACAAACACACACACACATACATACATACATACATACATACATACACAAGTAAATGAACCACTATACGTACATATAGACACATCTGTTTTACGGTTTTATAGGCCCCCAAGCAAAGATACATTAGGGGCAGGCACGTCGAGAGGGGGGAGCAGGGGGGGGTCATTGCCAGGGGGCCCGCATCTGTAAGGGGGCCCGGCCGCCCCAACCATGTCAATTTTTTCACGATTTATTGTTTATTAAGGGGCCCGCAATGATGTCCTGCCCTGGGGCCCGTGTTGGCTCTCGGCGCCACTGATTAGGGGGTCCTAGCAAAGGCAAATTCGGGGGCCCCGAGTTGGGCCATTAGGGCAGATGAAGTGTTGAGTTGATTTGTTTCTTTAGCCTCGGCATATGAAGTGATTGTGTGATTAGCATATCGCCCAGCTGAAGTCAAGTACCTAAAGTCGAGTACTAAAGTCGAGTACATAAAGTGGAGTGCATAAAGTCATTTACCTAAAGTCGAATAGTACATAAAGTGGAGTACATAAAGTCGAGTACATAAAGTCGAGTACCTAAAGTCCAGTACTAAAGTCGAGTACATAAAGTCGAATACATAAAGTCGAGTACCTAAAGTCCAGCACTAAAGTCGAGTACCTAAAGTCGAGTAACAGGTCACCAGTCGAGCAACTACACCACTCTGCCACCGGTCGCACCAATCAATAATACACAACTTAATTACATCTACGAGTCAAGGCAGTTCTGTTTTATACTATTTTAATATCACCAGGCAATTTTCAATATCACAGAAAAGGTCAAAGGTTATGACATGGTAAGCAAAAATAGAGTTTTTTAAAAAAATACAACAGGCACATGATCGCTTGTAAATAACACGATAACAGGTAAACGAAAAATAGTAAACAAACAATAAATCAGCAATAAATCTAAATTAATAGATAAACAAATAAATAAAATCAACAAGTAAGTGCACCAAAAAAAAAAATACAAATCACCTTAGAGATAAACGCATTATCAACATAGAAATGAGTAAGTTGATGATCACAGCGTGAAAGTAAAAAGACTAAACATCCTTACAAAAAAAAAGTAAGGAAGCTGCCCAGTTGAAGACATCACGATGTATTTTGATGTTCCATGTCACAGTAAAAACCCAGACACTTGTTTACATATTGCCAATGAAAATAACAATTGTCAAAAAAACAAATTGAGAGAGATATCCAAGTCTAAGTTGGGACACCTGTCAGACATCAGAATAGAACAGGTCTATCTTAACTCTTCCACCCTCATGATCCCACTCAAAGCTGAAATAAAATTTAAAGAACAACGAATTAACATTACATACAGCAAGAACTTCACTAACCTATATACAAAAACAGTTTACACTATTAGCATTGTGTGTGTGAAGTCCCTGTAAGGATGAGATGAAATCTCTTATATCCTATAAACCACACACGGGACGGTTTTTGTGGTGCCCTTCTTTCATCCCCACCATAGCCGTTAGTGCAATGGCCATGGAGGCACCACGGGAGATATATCGGGAACTTGAGCCAAGACCTGAAAAATGTCCTTGGTCCTCACCGGAGGTCGAACCAGATACCTTCAGGTCAACAGTCGAGCGCTTTACCGCACGACCATCCGTCAAAAAAAAATCGCCCACCTAAATGGGACAATTTTTATGTTTTGTAGCGCCCTTCTTTCATCCCCACCACAGCCGGGAGTGTAAGGGCCATGGAGGAACCACGGGAAACATGAAGGGAACTTGACCCAAGACCTGAAAAATATTTCCTTGGTCCTCACCGGAGATCGAATAAGGTACCTTCAGGTCGACAGTCGAGCGCGTTACCGCACGACCATCCGTCCCCATTAGTATTGGTAAGTATTCCTATTATAATTGTTTTTTGTTTTTTTTTTTTTTCGATTTATTGACCATTAAGTATTTTCACACCTGTAGCCTTGTCGCTCTAGAAAATTCTCCACATCGTCCTTGATGACGGAGTAGTGTCTCCAGCTGTGTACGCCCCTGCCTGTCACGATGTCCACGAACCTGTCGGAGCGGCTCCTGTTGCTCTCGCGGTATTCTGAAGCGGAAAAAAATAGAATTGACTTGTTGAACCTGCTCTGGTGAGTCGGAAATTATCTTATACAGGTCAGTGTTGTGTGTATATTAGTTGTGAAAATGAAAAAAATAAGATTGTATTGAGCTGAAAAAAAAGGTTGTGTTGTGCTGAAAAATATGATTTTTTGGGCTGAAAAAATAAGATTGTGTTGGGCTGAAAAATATGAGATTGTATTGGGCTGATAAAATAAGATTGTGTTTGGCTGTAAAATATAAGATTTTTGCGCTGAAAAATAAGATTGTGTTGGGCTGAAAAAATGAGATTGTATTGGGCTGAAAAAAATAACGAAAGTGGCTACATTTGAGATAAGAAAATAATGAGACGATTACAATTATTAAAAATAAAGTAAAATAATTAAATTAAAACCTTTTTTGTTTTAATGTTTTCTGGCTTTTGTTGTTGTTTTCCAACATACTTTAAACATAAGACTAATCAACTACCAAGACTAATCAACTACCAAGACTAATCAACTACCAAGACTAATCAACTACCAAGACTAATCAACTACCAAGACTAATCAACTACCAAGTCAACTACTAATCAACTACCAAGTCAACTTACCTTTCTTCATGTTGTACAAAAAATTACGAACTTTTCTCATGGCCCCACTTTCAGAAAAATGATGGAGGTCCAAACACTTGAATCCGTCTTCATCTTCGAAGTAATGTTCTGTCCAGTGTGGGCATTTTTTTTGGTCAAGCTACAAACTCGGTTATTTAAGGGACAGCTAGTGAATGGTCGGTCTAAGGTAATAGTCTGTTCCCTCGGAACGAAACGATTTTATAGTTGGGTGAATTACATCGAACCATTTACGTAATGGTTTCGATATTGAAGTACAAAATCCACGTAATCTACAACGGGAATTCCCAGAACTAAGCTCTATTTATATCTTTTGTCTATATCTATGATTGACACATGGGTTTTTTTTTCCCTATCATTGATTATGTGCAGACTTTCATAATCCAAAATCAGTGGTTCTGTAACTCTGTATCATTCGCGATCAACTAAAAAACAAGCTCATTTTTTTTTTTGTTTCGTAAAGAAAGAAGGAATGATTCAAGAAAGAAAAGCTAAAATTAATGTGATATAATCTTGATTCAGTAATTCTCATATCACATCTTGACTCACAAGTAGGTCACTACCCACACCTTGAGATCCGCTTGTCTAAAAATAAATATGTGTATGTATAGGCTACAGGTCCTGTCAAACTGAGCTGGTCATTTGTTGTAGTGAGTTTCTTAGAATTGTATAGGGATTTACCGTTAATGCTTTTAAGCTATTCAGCTATTCGTCAAAGAAGTCAATGAAGATACTGCCAGCTATATTTTAAAAATATGTAAACAAAGCTTAGACTAACAGTTCACGGCCACCTTGACCTATCTAGAAGGCCGCGAGCCAGCTTCAGTTAGAGGAAAGACCCAAGCTAGCGGTTTCAATAAGGGGAAACAACTTGCCCGCACCATAAACAAGAGTCATACCTACTGGTCAAAGCGAATTATTTGTGCTAAAAATGTAAACAAAACATTGGTTTATGGTCTCATTCGGGTGGATCTCATGGATTGTGTCTTTTGGTGGATGACATGTGTGTCGTCAGAGATGGATTTTACGGCGGGCACACAGGGGCCCCAACTTCTGAAAGGTCCCGCTTTTCTTTATTGTTTTGTTTCAAATGACAGCAGGCTTGGTTTCATATGTGAGATTTATAACACAAGTTTTCAATTGTCGGTAAAACATAAAAGCGAGATTTGTTTAGTTTATGATTGTCACTCTTACTTTGGTCAGATATGCTATAACATTAACATCTTTTAATGTATAAGTATTAACGTCTGTATAATGTCTTTCTGTCTTTTCCCGTTAAAATTTCTTTACGGCTCGTGGATTTTTTTAAATGTTGACTATAAAATAATAAAAAAAATTTTTTAAATTTTAACCCAAAAAAAATCATTTTACAAAAATATGGTCTAAGAGAAGTAGCCGTTGAATTATTTTGAAAGATTTTTTCATGTCGCAGTTATCCTAGTATCCAACCCAAATGTTTGCAAACAACTCCTGGAACGTGCACTCGCTACAAAAAAATTAATGTGGTCAAAGAGAGATAACCGTGGAATTATTTTTAAATATTTTTTCCTGTCGGAGTTACCCTAGTCTCCAACCCGAATGTTTGCAAACAATACTTGGCTAACTTGGAAAGTTTGATGTAGGAAGAGCTTGTTTCCGTTGTTGGCCTGACCAAAATGAATTCCAATGACAAGTGAAAGTTGGTAGGCATTGTACTAGCGATACAATCACAAATAGAAATTTGACTGCGGCTATTGAAATCATATTTATGTTAATTTTTTTGTTATATTTTTCTGTTTTTCTATTTGTTATTACAAAAATCAGGTTCTATGCCATCTATGCCTATGGCAACACTGATAAACTCTATGTCTTCTGTCCCCCCCCCCTCTCTCTCTTTTCTCCATCCTTTAAGAAGGCAACAGCAGAGGTCTCTTCCTTTAAAGTTGTCAATGACTATTCCGAGCGGGGAATGGCACTGGCGGGGAATTGCACAGGCGGGGAATTGCACTGGCGTCATCATTCAACTCATCTCTCACCAATCATGTGTGCTGGAGAGATCGCAACTTGACCTTCAAGACTCAAAAAGCTTAAATAGACATATATAGATTTTGATAGATAAAGAAATATAGCTATAAAGACAGTAAGACAGTCATTCAAACAGATACACATCCCACACAAACACGAATTAAAACAATTCGACAAGGGAAATAACAAGTACTTCGTATGCTTTTGAATTTATATTATGACTTATCTCCCCTTAGTTGACACCATAAACTAAGACCTACATACTCTGCCACCACAATGCTTGCTATGTCAATAAAACACAAATGTTTTATTCGCAAGTTAAAAATAAAGGATGGTAACAAAAACCTATGAAAAAAAATTCAGAATGGCGACTTGGGTTCGTCTGACAGACTGAATTAAATAATAGTTTCCGTTGTCATGAATTTTTGTAAGTATAAAAGATATTTCATGACAGGTAAGTACTAGTTATTAAATCTCAGAAAGATTCAACGCTTAATTTGTTTAATCTACCTATCATGATATTTATGATAAGAATAACCACTCAGATTTGCCTCTACTTCCTCCATCTCCTCACTTTGGGAGGAAAGGAACGATCCTCAATGACCATTAGACCATTACCAGAGCAGGCAATTGATCCATGGACAACTTCACGCTCAGAAGTAGAGACTGAAACTCGTCATCGTGGCTATCGGGCCGTCCAGATTTACTCGACGTCTCGGCAAGACATACTTAAGATTTTTTTTTTTAACGCCGCCATTGCCAGCATGGTAGGGTGTAGTGTGCCTACCACACCAGCACTGTTGGCGGCGCTGATGCACGTCTGCCATGCCTACAGAGCGGCGGGATGAGTGTGCCCGCTATCATCTGAGGGATGGCATAAAGATGGGTTTTAATCCTTGCCCAAACCGGCCAGACCAGCAGGGTGTGTGTGTACTGTCGGTCGGCCACAATTGCAAGGACAGAGGGGAGGGTGTGCCTGTACCCTCAGCCAGAAATGGCAAGCTGCGCAGGTGTGCTTGAGTGCCGACCACATCCGTCCCCACCGCCAGCTGTGAATACTGCGGTCTCGGATAGTCCTCATTGTCCACAGTACCACCACTCTCTCAAGTAATGGGTAATTTTACCTGGCTAAAGATGTTCCAATAGCGTGCGATCTCTATGCAATATTTTTTTAAACCCAATCCAAACAAAAATAAAACTTTTATAAGGTTTGCATAATTTTAAATAAAAGAACAGAATATTAATAAAATTTAGTGCAATAAAAAAGTCAAATTACTTTTATATCCTAAAAACATCTTAATATTATATCGTTTACAATTAAATTTTAAGTTAATAAATATTATTTATTATTAAAAGTCATTTTTACTTAATTTAAATTAGTTAATTATGTTAAAAATAAAGCAAGGCACATAATTCAGCACAAAATTTTTATTGTCTTTAAAAGGGAAGTAATTCTTAATATTCTCACGAAATTTTTGTATAAATACGCTTCGAACATTACCCATCAACCTACATTGGGGTCATTTTCTTCTGGTTCCGCACTGTGTCAGCTACTAATTGGCTCCGCACTGTGTCAGCTACTAATTGGCTCCGCACTGTGTCAGCTACTAATTGGCTCCGCACGGTGTCAGCTACTCATTGACTTTTGTTGCGATGGACAAATAAGTCAAACTTTAAAAAAAAAAATTATGGCGATAAATTCCGATTAATGTTTTAATATAGGCCATGGTACACAGCAGGTTATTGTACTAAAGTCAACTAATTCCCGTGACGTAACTTATGATGGCAGGGCAAGGGCGACCCCCATCCCCTCAAGCATCGCTACTTACTCTGACACCATCCGTGGGGGAAATGTTTAATTTGAGTTGAATTTATTTTAATTTTTAACAATAGTACTATATTCCGTTGATAGAATTAGATAAAAGTATGCCTATACGCAGAGCCGTTTTTACGTTGTGTGTGGCTTTAGGCATCTGTACATTTGGGGCCCTTAGGGTAATGTGCTTATGGGGGCCGTAAGATAAGGTAGTTTTGAGGGCCCTAGGCAAAACAATAAAACTTAGAGACGCCTCTTGTAATTAATGGGCCTATAATAATCTTTGTAAACTACCCCCCACCCCCTTTTTTTCTTTTTTTTTCTAACCCCCCCCCCCCCCCCAAATTTCGGATTCTCTTACTTTGTGGTTGGCAAAATAAAACCCCCCGATTATAGGGGGGGGGGGAGCAAAGCACGGGGCCCAAAACAGTTTGGCTATCTGTTACAAACGGATCTGTTTTATTTAGGCCAACATGTAAAACTGAACTAAAAGCTTCATAAAGTATTATTAGAATTCAATCTTATCTTGCTTTGAATTGGTGTCATGTAAAAACATTTGGGGGGGGGGGGGTAATTTTTGTCCGCTATAGATCCCACCCTTGTCACATTTTACTTCCCCCCACCCGCCCCACCCTTTCGCTTCCTTTTTTTTTCCCTAGAATTACCTGTCGTCTGTCACTTTGTCTCGTGCCTCTCTCTCTCTCTCTCTCTCTCCCACCTCGCGGTACCAAACATTTCGCGTCACACGAAGCTGGCTTTTTTTTTTGTTGTTGATGATTCCCTTTTTTATTTTTACCCCTCATTCCCTCTCTTGTGTTGTTTTTATTTGATTTCTCTTTATAGTGTCGCACTGTCTGATTCTCCCCAACTAGTCCCCACTCTCCTTTCTCAACCCTTTCCCCGCCGCAGACCTCTCTTCTTCCGCTGGATAAGCCCCCCCCCCCCTCCGTTCCCACATCGCGATAGGTGAGAGGAGGAGTAGGGATCAGGTGCAGTATCCCCGGGACAACGCCCCGCCGTCAGGTAGTTTTATATGTGTGTGTGTGCTATTATATTTCTGTCTTTTGTTTTTAGTTTTGAGGTAGTTGTGTTTTTATATTTTTTTAATTTATAAATTCCGTTTACAGTTACTGGACTTTATCGTTGTTGTTTGTTTGGTTTGCTTCTTCTATCCGTGCGTGTGTGCCACAACTGGAATAGGCTATTGGTACAAACGAGTATTTATATTACCACACGATATATAGGCATGTGCTGTTTTCACTTTTCACTTTTTTTTTTAAATATGATTGAATAAGGTTTAGAGATGGAATTTTGTGTTCAAAAGTGAAAGGATTACATACACAAACAAAGATTGTTCAACCACTGTCGGGCTAATCAATTTGCATTTGCCATGTTGTATCATGTGTATTTCGGAAAGTGGATGACAGAGTAGTGATGTAGGCAGATAGATAGATAGATAGATTGTTAGATAGATAGATAGATACATAGATAGATACATAGATACATTGATAGATATTTAACCCAATTTTACAAAATCAGTTAGAGAAATAGATAGACCTGTACATGTAGACTTACTAAACTTGGACCTCCCCCCCCCCCCAGATACACTTCAACAAACTGGCACACTTCTCATCTAACACATCCATCGATTGCTGTCATTTTATAGCAAATTATTGGGCCCCCGGTGAGGGGGGGTGTGGGGGACCTCTAAGGGCAGTGTCCCCCCGAGACGGGTTTAAATTAATTTCCCTCCCCCATCTTACATTTGTGGTTTCCATGGTTAAAGAAAGCGGAAAACGTTTGAGAAAATATGAAATTAAAACGTATATTTTTTTGGAGTAAAATCTACCTGCCCATCTATTAATCTTAAAGCAAAAAACCAACCTGCCGATTGTCATAAAAAAATAAACTGTATGATATAAAACAGGGAGGGGGGGCGTTTAACATTAATGGTGGAAACACTGTGTTTAAATCAGATAACTGGCCGTGTTTAAACACATAAAAGGGTGGGAGGATGAGGAGAGGGGTGTGTGGGGGGGGGGAGTTTTTTTGCTTAATAGTGACCCCAGGCCAGTTAGTGAAGAAATCATGACCTTTTATGTTGGTGGTTTTTCCAGGGGTAGCGGGAAATAAGCGGCAGTGTCAGCTGGCTTGTTTCCCCTCCCCCCACCCACCACCATCACCACCCTCGTGGCGACGATATCCGAACAATACTTAACCACCACCCCTCACCAATAGCACATTACTACAGAAGGGTCGGGGGGGGGTCCTTGAAGGGCCAGGGGGGCCCCATGTGTTCCATGAGGGCCGGGCCTGGTGTGAGTCATCATGCTCATGTTTATCATTTGTTTGTGACTCACTGGACTTGACTGGTGTGTGTGTGCGTGCGTGTGTACGTGGAACCTAAACCGCTCCGATGGATAGGCACAAGTACTTTCACCCTGGGGCTGCTAGTATGTCTTAAAGACTCTGACTAGGACTTCGGAAGACCTAAGAACAGCTCAGTGTCTGGCGTATGAAGATGCTTGCAAGCCCACAACAAAAAATAATTGAAATGGACATCAAAATGTTTGATTTTTATTTAATTTAGTTCAGCTTTTTTTTTAAATTTAAAATAAACTAATGAAAGGGGCAGATAACGCCTAATATTTTGAGTCATCCGGAGTATTCTCCCGTGAAATTAATTTATAGTTGTATCAACAATAAATTAAGCAACAAGTCGATAGCTGGCTATAATGAGGTACGATTATTGGAAAACTGACATAGACTAATTGTTATGTGTTTGTGAGTTGTGTTTGTGTGTGTAAATGTGTGTTTGTGTGTGTGTGGGGGGGGGGGGGGCTGTTGGCGATGAAGGGAGAAAAAAAATACACAAGTCATTATCGATCGAGTTACACGGACAGTAATAAATCTATGTAGCACGCCATTGGCTGTATCGACGCCATTAGTGTCCACTTTATAAATCGGTGGCGCTTCGGTTGTGAGCTCAGTCGGCAAGGTGCGGATGGCGGGTTCGACCCTCAACGACTCCAGTCACTTTTTGCCCTCCCCCCCTCCCCCCACCTCGGGTTGTGCCTACAAGAACAGTGCAGAATTAATAATTGCAGCCTCGGTTATGATGAGGATTAGAGATAGGGAGATAGAGAGATAGGGGGAGATGTAGATAGGGGGAGAGGGAGATAGGGAAGGAGAGATAGGGAGAGAGGGAGAGATGGGGAGAGGAAGAGAGGGAGATAGGGAGAGAGGGAGAGAGTACTACTAAAAGCTGTCCCTGTAGTGGTTGTGGTATCAAGCCTGACCTCAGAAGGTATTCCAGGGGTTGGGGTGGGGAGGGGATCCCGAAGACAAATAAATAGCCCCTAGCCCTGGCACCACGACCATTTCCGTTAAACGGCTGT